>CM024759.1:88623834-88887203 GCA_014218235.1 Colocasia esculenta
AGTGAGTGGTCTTGTGACGGCCCTCATTATACCGGTACGGTTATACCAACCCACGTCGGTATAGCGAGTGCTGCCAGCCACAGTGGGACATTTACCCACGATACAAACAGCTGAGATACACGCGAATATATATACAGAGTAGCGGAAGTAAAAGAGAACTATCTCCATTCATTCATCATCCACATTAAACATACATGCAGTTTACAATTTGCAAAAAGGAACTAAAATTCACATGAATAAATTGCTGAAATAGAGAATACACAATGTCCACATATTACATTCTTTTAATGATAATTCTAATACAATGTTCAGTACATACTAAGAAGTACACAATCACAAAGATCTCAAAAACTGGCTAGTCTCCACGCTCGGAGTCCGTCTCTGCTGCCTCCTCCGAGGGTACTGTGTCACCAACTATACCTGTACGCCGAAGCAAGGAGTGAGTCCAGGGACTCAGCAAGTAACACTATGCATGATATACACGTACAAGTCCTAGTGGTTTCTACACGCACATTACAATTTGCAACACATAGCATGCTAGTCCATTTAAGTTTCAACCTATCATGAAGTTTCTACAATTTTATACATAACGCATGCTTTCAGATTTCAAAAATAACATTCACCTATCACATGGTCTCTATTCAATTCACTCATGAGACTTTAATCAAACGTGAGAGCTATTGACATGAACAATTACATACATGAACGGGGAACATAATTAGCATGGATTCCACATGTTCTTAAGTACATACATAACTTTTTATCATGCTTTAGGTTGCTGATTTCACATGGTCCAATGACTATAAACCTACACATGAAAGCTACAACGTTGCTTAAACATAACACATGAACAATCCATCATGCCATTTTGCTCACATACTCATTTGTTGTTCCTAACATGGATTCTAAACACTTTTGCACACATAAACATGAGAATAATAACATGCATTTTCTGAATTCACTTGGTTTCAGATTTAGTTTCACATGGTTTCTATAACACATTTACATATCTAAGATTTCACATTTTTCTTTACACTAGTTCTCCTCTTTCACATGGTTCACTTTACACATACACATTCACATATCACTTACACATTTACACATGGTCACATACACTTTACACATTACACTTTACACATATTTTAGGTGCCGTGACACATAGTCCAAACCACCAAAGAAGGACACAAACACATCACATCACATAGACGCCATCTAGGCAATACAATGGCGACTCTTGGACTGCGCAGACCGGGAGAACAAGTCTCCACCCTAACCAGTGGTACTTGTCCACCTCCAGGATTTCCCCCTAATGCCCTTAGGGTCACTTAACACAATGAACTTTCTCAGGGGGACTTTTCCCTGATACGGCTCCACTGCCTTCTCGGAAGCAGTATCACATTGGCACAGTTTACACTTTTACACATTTACCGTTTTACACATGGTTTTACACTTGACACTCTTCATCTCATTCACTTTCTTACTCACATGAACACTCTGTTTTTCCTAACATGGTACTACAGAGTTTTCAAGATTCACACTAGTAAACACACCAATCATGCTGGTTTAAACAAAAATCTAATCACATTTCGATCATATGTACGAATTTCACATTTCACATGAAAACACATAACTTTTTATTACTGTTCCAATTGACCTGAAATTTTAACCACATGCTGTTTTCGGGTTCCAAATCATACCCTCAATTTTTCAGATTTTTCTGAGCTAAATAGGATTTACAGAAAATCAAACACCTAATTAGCATATTATTCACACTTAAGCTAACATGGAATTTACACATCATGCAATTTACCACTTGCTGTTTATCCATAAGCTACCAACATATGCATGAAATTAGAGTACAAAATTTCCCTAATTCATACATCTATGGATTTAACACTACGAATCATTTTTACATACTTCTATTTTATCGAACCGAAACTATTACAAATTGCACAAGCATGGATAAGTTTCCTAAACTTGCAAACACACATGCTGACCCACAATCTTCATGATTAGACCGAAATCAAGGCATTCAACTAATTCTAGTCATGGAACATGGGTTTGCAAAATTATCTACAAGTCATGCTCACAAGTTTAAAAGACACCATTTTCCACATTCACCATCACACACACCACAAATGATAACTACGTAGCGTATAGGAATACCATATATCCTCATCACGGAAATCATAACGAAATTAACGTATAAGAGGGACAGAACAGCTCACTGTTCTGTCCTGAAGAACTAGACGGCGGTCTCTGGCCGCTGACTCAGAGTCAGCGGCATGGTCGATGGACGCCAAGGATGAACTGGGCGTCCAGGGACCTTGCCGTTTACTCAGGTCTGTGCAGAAACACAGACCCGAGCTCTGAAATTTGGGTGAAATGGAGGGTCTAGGACTCGGAAAATTTCATAAAAATCATAAAAAACCTCCTAGACTCATACGAGGACACCATAGATAGGTCACTTGCCTCTCTAAAAATCCTCCAAGAGATTTATGGCTCGAAGAAGACCTCCTTGGGCAGTTCCAAGAAGTTGCAGAAGTGCCTCCAAGATTGCCTTCCTCCGAGCTCCTGGGTGATCTCCACGCCGAGGGGATGATGGAGAGGCCTTCCCCTATGCTTCAGCTTCCTCCTTGATGCAGAAGATCTTCAAATGAACCTCCAAGGGGTCGGATTTGGGGGTTCAAAAATGGGTTTTTCTCACAGCTCACCTAGGGTTTTTCTTTCTCACTTCTCTCCTCTTGCAAGGGTGAAGGGAAAGAATGG
Source organism: Colocasia esculenta (assembly GCA_014218235.1). Lineage (NCBI taxonomy): Eukaryota > Viridiplantae > Streptophyta > Magnoliopsida > Alismatales > Araceae > Colocasia > Colocasia esculenta. The sequence continues at coordinate 88,626,604 of CM024759.1, forward strand.
GGAGAGCCATTTCGGGTTCAGACCTAAAGAGGTCTTTCCCTCCCACTCACTAGGGTGATGGGACACCCTCAGAGCCGTTGGGGGACATCCCCCCAATGGTTGCCATGCCTTGCTTCAGAAGACAGCAGCTCTGCTGCGCATGCAGGCCAGAGAAGTCGACGTCCAGATCGCTAGACGCCGGAATTAGGGTTGGCGTCCAGGGCTGGACGCTAACACCACCTCAACGGCCTGGGATTGACGCCAAAGGGCCTTCGGCCAGAACCCTAATTTATGCAGAAACCATGCATACCAAGCTTCTATACATGCAATATGTACATGGTATTATATTCACACTATCATCATGCAATACATACATTATTTACGTTTAATATAAACACATGTACACGTAATTATACTATTTTAATACCTACGTAAATACGTACATACATACTCCAACACAATATACACACATAAATACGAAAAATACGACGGAAAATTTGAGGGTCTTACACCCTCTCCCCCTTAAAGAAACTTCGCCCTCGAAGTTAGAACGACACTACTCAAACAAAAGGGGATACTTCTTCTTCATCGCATCCTCAAGTCCCACGTAGCCTCCTCACGTGAGAAGTTCCGCCATAGAACTTTCACCGACGCGATACTCTTGTTCCGGAGATGCTGAACCTTCCGGTCAAGAATGGCTACTGGTTGCTCGACATACGAAAGATCTGGCTGGATCTCCACTGGCTCATGACTAATCACATGAGACGGATCTCGGACATACTTCCTGAGCATAGATACGTGGAATACCGGGTGAACGCTAGCCAAAGCTGGGGGTAAAGCTAGCTCGTACGCCACGTTGCCCAAACGTCTGAGAATCTCATATGGGCCAATGAACCTAGGGCTTAGCTTGCTATGCCTGCCAAATCTGACAACTCCACGAGTAGGCGATATCTTCAAGAAGACATGATCGCCAACCTCGAACTCCAAATCCTTTCTCCTGTTGTCGGCATAACTCTTCTGCCTATCCTGTGCCGCAACAAGCCTTTTCCTAATAAGCTGAATCTTATCCGAAGTTTCCTGAACCAACTCCGGTCCGATCAACTGCCTATCACCAGTCTCCTCCCAACATAAAGGAGATCTGCAGGGCCTACCATACAACGCCTCGAATGGAGCCATTCCAATACTAGCATGAAAGCTGTTGTTGTATGCGAACTCCACAAGAGGTAAATGACGCTCCCAATCATCCTTCCAATCCAGAACACACGCTCTCAACATGTCCTCGAGCGTCTGGATAGTCCTCTCGGACTGTCCATCGGTCTGGGGATGAAACGCCGAACTGAGCTTAAGCTCCGAACCTAACGCATCCTGAAGACCCTTCCACAATCTCGAAGTAAATCTCGGATCTCGATCCGAAATGATCGACTTCGGCACACCATGCAACCTAATGATACCGCTAACATACAATCTAGCTAAACTCTCTACTGACTGCTTCTTCTTCATAGGCAAGAAATGAGCAGTCTTCGAGAATCTATCTACAACTACCCAAATCGAGTCATTGCCCCTTCTAGATCGAGGCAAACCCGATACGAAATCCATAGTGACAGCTTCCCACTTCCATACGGGGATATCCATCCTCTGCATAAGGCCGGATGGTCGCTGCCGCTCGGCTTTCACCTGCTGACATACTAGACATCTAGACACATAATCCGCAACATCCTTCTTCATGCCGGACCACCAAAATGATCTCTTCAGGTCTTGATACATCTTAGTGTTACCCGGATGAATAGAAAATCGCGATCTATGAGCCTCCGCTAACACATGCTCACGGACATCTACTACATCGGGGACACAAACACGGTGCTGAAATCTAATCACACCGTCCTCATCACGAGCAATGCCCGCCTTACCCACTAACTCTAACAATCTAGGATCGGCTTTCTGCTGCTCAATCACCTCATCCAAGACTGAGGATCTAAGGGATAGCTGAGCTACAAAAGCCTGACACAACGATGGCTCTAACTCGGTCATAGAGCACGCTGCATCCTCCAACATCTTCCAATCCTGCTGGAGCGAAGACCTCTTTCTACTAAGAGCATCCGCTACGACGTTCGCCTTTCCAGGATGATACTGAAGGTCGAAGTCATAGTCCTTCAAGAACTCAATCCATCTTCTCTGCCTCAGGTTTAATTCCTTTTGGGAGAAAAGATACCTCAAGCTCTTGTGGTCGGTAAACACCTCAAATCTGACACCATAAAGATAGTGCCTCCAGATCTTTAGTGCATGAACCACAGCTGCTAGCTCCAAATCATGAGTCGGATAGTTCCTCTCATGCTCCTTCAACTGACGAGAAGCATAAGCTACTACCCTCTCTTGCTGCATGAGCACACAGCCTAAACCAATCTGAGATGCATCCGTATAAATGGCAAAGCCTTCTAGACCACTGGGCAATACCAATACCGGAGCAGAAGTAAGCTTAGCCTTCAATAGCTGAAAGCTGCGCTCACATGCCTCAGACCATACAAACTTCTCACCCTTTCTGGTCAGCTTTGTCATAGGGGCGGCGATGGATGAGAAACCCTCAATGAATCGCCGATAGTAACCAGCTAACCCAAGGAAACTACGAATCTCCGAAGGAGTCTTGGGAACATCCCAATCCATAACTGCCTGGATCTTTGCTGGATCAACAGCTACACCAGCGCCGGAGATAACATGCCCGAGAAAGTGAACCTCGCGCAACCAGAACTCGCACTTGCTGTACTTTGCATACAGTTTGTGCTCACGGAGAACCTCTAAGACTAACCTCAAATGCTGACGATGTGTGGCCTCATCCGGAGAATAGACCAACACGTCATCAATAAACACAACAACAAAACTATCTAAATACGGACTAAACACCCGGTTCATGAGATCCATGAACGCTGCAGGGGCGTTGGTCAATCCGAAAGGAAGAACCAAAAACTCATAATGTCCATAACGGGTTCTAAATGCCGTCTTGGACACATCCTCACTCCTAATCTTCAACTGATGATAACCAGATCGCAAGTCAATCTTGGAAAAGACTGATGCCTCTCGCAACTGGTCAAACAGATCATCAATCCGAGGTAAGGGATACCTGTTCTTCACAGTCACCTGGTTTAGCTTTCTATAATCAATGCACAACCGAAGTGACCCGTCTTTCTTCTTGACGAATAATACAGGTGCGCCCCAAGGGGAAACGCTAGGGCGAATAAATCCCTTATCGAGCAATTCCTGCAATTGCTTCCTCAACTCGGCTAATTCTGCAGGGGCCATCCGATATGGGGCCTTCGAGATAGGAGAGGTGCCTGGAAGCAACTCTATAGTGAACTCTATCTCCCTATCCGGTGGCAATCCAGACAAGTCATCGGGAAAGACATCTGGAAAGTCCTGCACCACATCGATCTCTGCAAGAGTCAGTGACGAACCAGCATCGGGTACTAGCATAACGCTGGCAAGAAATGCGTCACAACCCTTGTTCACCATGCGCATCGCCTTCATGGCAGAGATGACTAACTTTCCCGCTAAGTTCTTTGGCAAGGGATGAGAGAACTCATCCTCACCAGGAATGCGGAAAACAATCTTCTTCCTACGACAATCCACTAACGCATAGTGCTCCTCTAGCCAATCCAGACCAAGGATACAATCATAATCCTTCATCTTTAGCAAGAAGAAACACCCATCTAGGAATCTATCCTCAATGCACACAGGTAACGACGGAATGCACTTCCTAGTCGATACCGTACCCGCAGGGGTGTGCACAGACAAAGGGACCTCTAACTCCTCAGACTCTATGCCTGACTCTAGGGCTAACTGCCTAGCGAACCGCTCGGAAATGAACGAGTGAGTAGCACCCGTATCAAACAAAACCCGAGCGTGCACACCGAAAAGTAAAACTGTACCTTCGGTGACATGCTCCGCCTGCTCGGCGTCCTCACGAGCTAACGCAAACACTCGAGCTGGGGCTCGAGGCCTTCCTGGTCGTCCTGTAGCTGGCGCGGCTGCCGCTACTGCTGGTACTGGCGCTCCTCGCTGAGCTTCCTGCTGAAGCCTCGGGCAATCCTTGATCTTGTGGTCGCTGCTCCCACACTTTAGGCATCTACCCGCTACTAACCAACACTCCGAACCTCCATGGGTCTTCCCACAATGGGGACACTCCTTCTTCGCACCGGGGAACGTACAGAGGGTACCTGATAGTTGCTGACTGCCACTTGTTTCTGCGGTGTCTGGTACACCGTTTTCCTCTTATCTTGCCGCTGGAAGTCGCTGCCGGCCTCTTCTGCGAAGCCTTCTTCTCCTCTAGATACTGCTCCATTTCTCCCTCCTGTCTGCAGGCTGCGCTGAGGGCCTCGTCTAGCGTGCGGTGGTCGAACGCCACGAGCCTCGTCCTCAGTGATGGTTTGAGACCCATCACGAACTTTTGGTCTTCCTGCGCTCATCCTCTACTATGTGCGGTGCATATTTAGAGAGTTCAGAAAACCTTGCCTCGTATTCTAGGACGGTCATGATCCTTGCGTCAGGGAAAGGAATTCTTGCTCCATCTTGTCCTGGATGTGCTCTGGGACGAACTTGGCTCGGAAGAGCCTCACGAACGCGTCCCACGCCACATCTACTGCTCCGTCCTCGAAGCGCGTACGCAGTAGGGAGGACCACCATACATCAGCTCTCTCCTGCAACACCCTTCATAAGCTCTAACTAACAATAACAACCAACATTCAAGCATATCTAAAGCATACCTGTAGCATGTAGGTGGCTAAGGTCACCTTGTCCTCGTCAGGACACCTGATAGCTCGGAAGATTTTCTCGATCTCCCTCATCCAGCTTTCTGCCAAAAGCGGATCACTCTCCCCCTTAAAAGAGGGTGGGGTCATCCTCTTGAATCGCTCCATGATGGAAGGTCCACCATGGTCCTGAGCTGGGGCCTGAGCCTGCTACATTAACAACAAGCAATATACAATAAACACAATATCATACAATTCAAATAGCAGACTACTTAGTTGTTTTATTATTTACCTGGGCCTCCAACTGGGCCTGGAGTGCTGCCTGAGTGTGTGCCTGGGTCTGCATGGCTTGCACCAGACCTTGCATGAACACTCCATAATCCACTGGCGGTGGTGGGGGAAGCACAGGACCCTGTGGGGCCGGGGCCTGCTGCTCCGCCCGCTCCTCACGCCTCTGCTCGTCGTCGCGAGCTGGCGCACCTCCACGTCGTCCACGGGAAGCCATGGCTGTATAAAATTTCAGCCACCATTAGAGCTAGGTTACTAAGTTTTCTAACCATTTTCTTATCTATTTTTCACTTCTTATTAATGTTTTCTACACATGTGGACATACTTAGCATGCAATGGGGATGATGACTTAGTTATATTCATGTGTAATCTCAACCGGTCGCTCTGATACCAATCTCTGTGACGGCCCTCATTATACCGGTACGGTTATACCAACCCACGTCGGTATAGCGAGTGCTGCCAGCCACAGTGGGACATTTACCCAACGATACAAACAGCTGAGATACACGCGAATATATATAACAGAGTAGCGGAAGTAAAAGAGAACTATCTCCATTCATTCATCATCCACATTAAACATACATGCAGTTTACAATTTGCAAAAAGGAACTAAAATTCACATGAATTAATTGCTGAAATAGAGATACAAAATGTCCACATATTACATTCTTTTAATGATAATTCTAATACAATGTTCAAGTACATACTAAGAAGTACACAATCACAAAGATCTCAAAACTGGCTAGTCTCCACGCTCGGAGTCCGTCTCTGCTGCCTCCTCCGAGGGTACTGTGTCACCAACTATACCTGTACGCCGAAGCAAGGAGTGAGTCCAGGGACTCAGCAAGTAACACTATGCATGATATACACGTACAAGTCCTAGTGGTTTCTACACGCACATTACAATTTGCAACACATAGCATGCTAGTCCATTTAAGTTTTCAACCTATCATGAAGGTTCTACAATTTTATACATAACGCATGCTTTCAGATTTCAAAAAATAACATTCACCTATCACATGGTCTCTATTCAATTCACTCATGAGACTTTAATCAAAACGTGAGAGCTATTGACATGAACAATTTACATACATGAACGGGGAACATAATTAGCATGGATTCCACATGTTCTTAAGTACATACATAACTTTTTATCATGCTTTAGGTTGCTGTTTCACATGGTCCAATGACTATAAACCTACACATGAAAGCTACAACGTTGCTTAAACATAACACATGAACAATCCATCATGCCATTTTGCTCACATACTCATTTGTTGTTCCTAACATGGATTCTAAACACTTTTGCACACATAACATGAGAATAATAACATGCATTTTCTGAATTCACTTGGTTTCAGATTTAGTTTCACATGGTTTCTATAACACATTTACATATCTAAGATTTCACATTTTTCTTTACACTAGTTTCCTCTTTCACATGGTTCACTTTACACATACACATTCACATATCACTTACACATTTACACATGGTCACATACACTTTACACATTTCACTTTACACATATTTTAGGTGCCGTGACACATAGTCCAAACCACCAAAGAAGGACACAAACACATCACATCACATAGACGCCATCTAGGCAATACAATGGCGACTCTTGGACTGCGCAGACCGGGAGAACAAGTCTCCACCCTAACCAGTGGTACTTGTCCACCTCCAGGATTTCCCCCTAATGCCCTTAGGGTCACTTAACACAATGAACTTTCTCAGGGGGACTTTTCCCTGATACGGCTCCACTGCCTTCTCGGAAGCAGTATCACATTGGCACAGTTTACACTTTTACACATTTACCGTTTTACACATGGTTTTACACTTGACACTCTTCATCTCATTCACTTTCTTACTCACATGAACACCTCTGTTTTTCCTAACATGGTACTACAGAGTTTTCAAGATTCACACACAGTAAACACACCAATCATGCTGGTTTTAAACAAAAATCTAATCACGTTTCGATCATATGTACGAATTATTCACATTTCACATGAAAACACATAACTTTTTATTTACTGTTCCAATTGACCTGAAATTTTAACCACATGCTGTTTTCGGGTTCCAAATCATACCCTCAATTTTTCAGATTTTTCTGAGCTAAATAGGATTTACAGAAAATCAAACACCTAATTAGCATATTATTCACAACTTAAGCTAACATGGAATTTACACATCATGCAATTTACCACTTGCTGTTTACCATAAGCTACCAACATATGCATGAAATTAGAGTACAAAATTTCCCTAATTCATACATCTATGGATTTAACACTACGAATCATTTTACATACTTCTATTTTATCGAACCGAAACTATTAACAATTGCACAAGCATGGATAATTCCTAAATTGCAAACACACATGCTGACCCACAATCTTCATGATTAGACCGAAATCAAGGCATTCAACTAATTCTAGTCATGGAACATGGGTTTGCAAAATTATCTACAAGTCATGCTCACAAGTTTAAAGACACCATTTTCCACATTCACCATCACACACACCACAAATGATAACCTACGTAGCGTATAGAATACCATATATCCTCATCACGGAAATCATAACGAAATTAACGTATAAGAGGGACAGAACAGCTCACTGTTCTGTCCTGAAGAACTAGACGGCGGTCTCTGGCCGCTGACTCAGAGTCAGCGGCATGGTCGATGGACGCCAAGGATGAACTGGGCGTCCAGGGACCTTGCCGTTTACTCAGGTCTGTGCAGAAACACAGACCCGAGCTCTGAAATTTGGGTGAAATGGAGGGTCTAGGACTCGAGAAAATTTCATAAAAATCATAAAAACCTCCTAGACTCATACGGGGACACCATAGATAGGTCACTTGCCTCTCTAAAAATCCTCCAAGAGATTTATGGCTCGAAGAAGACCTCCTTGGGCAGTTCCAAGAAGTTGCAGAAGTGCCTCCAAGATTGCCTTCCTCCGAGCTCCTGGGTGATCTCCACGCCGAGGGGATGATGGGAGGCCTTCCCCTATGCTTCAGCTTCCTCCTTGATGCAGAAGATCTTCAAATGAACCTCCAAGGGGTCGGATTTGGGGGTTCAAAAATGGGTTTTTCTCACAGCTCACCTAGGGTTTTTCTTTCTCACTTCTCTCCTCTTGCAAGGGTGAAGGGAAAGAATGGGGAGAGCCATTTCGGGTTCAGACCTAAAGAGGGTCTTTCTCCCACTCACTAGGGTGATGGGACACCCTCAGAGCCGTTGGGGGACATCCCCCCAATGGTTGCCATGCCTTGCTTCAGAAGACAGCAGCTCTGCTGCGCATGCAGGCCAGAGAAGTCGACGTCCAGATCGCTAGACGCCGGAATTAGGGTTGGCGTCCAGGGCTGGACGCTAACACCACCTCAACGGCCTGGGGATTGACGCCAAAGGGCCTTCGGCCAGAACCCTAATTTATGCAGAAAACCATGCATACCAAGCTTCTATACATGCAATATGTACATGGTATTATATTCACACTATCATCATGCAATACATACATTATTTACGTTTAATATAAACACATGTACACGTAATTATACTATTTTAATACCCACGTAAATACGTACATACATACTCCAACACAATATACACACATAAATACGAAAAATACGACAGAAAATTCGAGGGTCTTACAGGTCTCATTAGTATGATCACACATCATAGTCTACTCACCATTGCACATGTTCATGGACTTTATTATAATACCAACATAGTAAAATAATAAACAAAAGCCATTTTATTAATCACTGAACAAAATGATGCAATATCAAATTGGCTTGTTGTCCACCTAAGACTAACAATCTCCCACTTGGACTAAAGCCAATCACCTTTATGCACTAATCCCATAGCTGTCAGGTGACGCTCAAACACAATTTGAGCTAAAGGCTTTGTTAGTGGATCTGCTATATTGTCAGCTGATGGAATCTTTTCCACCACAACATCTTCTCTGGCAATTATTTCTCTAATCAGATGAAAGCGCCTCAGAATGTGCTTAGACTTCTGATGAGACTGCGACTCTTTAGTTTGTGCATAGCCCCATTGTTGTCACACAACAGTGGGATGGGATCTGAAATAGAAGGAATGACGCCAAGGTCGGTGATGAATTTCTTCAACCACACTGCTTCCTTGGTGGCTTCAGTTGCAACAATATACTCAGCTTCAGTCGTCGAATCTGTAGTTGTTTCTTGCTTGGAACTTTTCCAGCAAACCGCACCTCCGTTTAGAGTAAAAATAAATCTAGATGTAGACTTGCTATCATCTGGATCTGACTGAAAATTCGAGCCAGTGAAGCCTCAGAGTTTCAGTTCACCTCCTCCATAAACCAGAAATGTATCCTTAGTCCTTCTCAAGTATTTTAGGATACACTTCACAGCCTTCCAGTGCTCCTGACCTGGATTAGCCTGAAATCTGCTCGAAACACTTTGAGTATAAGCTACATCAGGTCTTGTACATAACATGGCATACATGATAGATCCTATGACAGAAGCATAAGGAACTCTATCCATGACTGCCCTCTCTTCAGGAGTCTAAGGAGACTGTTCTTTAGAGAGATGAATTCCATGTCTCACTGGTATGAGTCCTCTTTTGGAATTCTCCATGCCAAACCTTTTGACAATGGTATCTATGTACATAGATTGGGTTAAACCAAGCATCCTTTTAATCTATCCCTATAGATCCATATTCCCAATACGTAGGATGCTTCTTCCAAATCTTTCATGGAGAAGTTCTTTGACAGCCAGACCTTTACAGAGGATAACATTGCCACATCATTCCCAATGAGTAGAATGTCATCTACGTAAAGAAGTAGAAAGGTGACAACACTCCCACTTGTTTTCTTGTACACACAAGGTTCATCCTCATTCTTAATAAAGTCATAAGATTTAATGGCCTCATCAAATCTTATGTTCCAGCTCTTGGAGGCTTGTTTTAATCCATATATGGATCTCTGTAGCTTACACACTTTGTTTGGAAACTCCTTAGATGTGTAACCCTCTGGTTGTATCATATACACCTCTTCCTCAAGGTTCCCATTAAGGAAGGCGGTTTTCACATCCATTTGCCAAATTTCATAATCATAGCGTGCAGCTATGGCAAGAAGAACTCTAATTGATTTTACCATGGCAATTGGGGAAAAAGTTTCGTCATAGTCAACTCCTTGTCTTTGACGATAACTTTTCGCCACTAGTCTCGCCTTGTACGTATCAATTTGTCCATCAGCACTGATCTTTTTCTTAAAGATGCACTTGCACCCTATGGGTACAATACCCTCAGGTACATCAACTAAGTTCCAAACTTGGTTAGTGTACATGGACTGTATCTCAGAGTTCACAGCCTCCTGCCATTTCCCAGCTTCTGGGCCTTCAATGGCCTCCAAGTAAATCATAGGATCATCATCCTCATGGTAGGGGACTTTCGAGTCACCTCTATCAATATGTCCCACATATCGTGCTGGCAACTTTGTCACTCTACCTGACTTGCGTGGTTCATTAGTGTGTGTATCAATAGGATCATGAACTAACACCTCATTCTTAGAGACAGTGTTGACTTGTGGATCTAGAACCTCTTCCAGTACTACTTTACTCCCACTATCTTCTTGAAGAAGATATTCCTTCTCCAGAAAGATAGCTCTCCTGGCAACAATTACCTTTTGTTCCTCAGGACAATAAAAGTAATATCCAAATGTCTTCTTTGGATATCCAACAAATCTACACTTGCGTGTCCTAGATTCTAGTTTGACTGGATTATGCCTCTTTACATGGGCTGGACAACCCCAGACTTTAACATGCTTAAATCTGGTTTTCTGCCCTTCCATATCTCATATGGTGTGGAGGTCACAGACTTACTAGGCAACTTGTTCAACAAGTAAGCAGCTATCTCAAGTGCATATCCCCAGAGAGACATTGGTAATTCTGAAAAGCTCATCATTGATCGCACCATTCTAACAATGTGTGATTTCTCCTTTCTGATACGCCATTCATCTGTGGTGTATAAGGAGGGTAAGCTGAGATAGGATACCATTATCCTTCATGAACTGTGTGAATTCTGTACTTAAGTATTCTCCTCCTCGATCTGATGAAGAGTCTTAATACTCTTTCCAGTTTGCTTCTCTACTTCATTTTTTAAATTCTTTGAACTTCTAAAAGCTTTTGATTTGTACTTTATTAAGTACACATATCCGAATCTAGAGAAGTCATCAATGAATGTAATGAAGTATGAGAAGCCACCCTTAGCTTGGGTAGACATAGGGCCACATACATCTGAATGTATAAGCTCTAATATCTCCTTGGCACGTTCTCCATGTCCAGTAAATGGAAATTTAGCCATTTTACCCATGAGGCAAACTCACAAATTGCAAATGATTCATAATCAAATGGACTCAAATGTCCATTATGATGCAGCTTTTGGAGTCTACCTTCGCCAACATGTCCAAGCCTACAATGCCATAAGTAGGATTGATTCACACTGTTCTTACTCTTCTTAAGAGCCACATCAAGATGGAGATCATTATAAGAAACATCCAATAGATATAAACCATTGACCATATTCGCAGTAGCAATCAAATTATTACTGAGATAAATGGAACAACATTTGTTCTTTATTGTCAATGTATATCCAACTCTGTCTAAACATGAAATAGATACGATGTTCTTTATTATGCTAGGAACATAATAACAATTTTCTAAAGATAGAACATCTCCATATGGGAGCTTAAGGTTCACTGTCCCCACAGAGCTTGCCGCAACCTTTGCGCCATTTCTTAGCCTTAGCTCCACCTCATTCTTGGTCAACTTCCTTCTACTTGTCAGCACCTGCACATCATTGCAAATATGAGAAGCACATCCAGTATCTAATACCCATGATGTAGAATCTCTAACTGACAAGTGTAACTCTATCATATAGATACCTGAAGCTTTACCTTGCTTTACCGTGCCCTGAGCTTTGTCCTTGAGGTATTACTTGCAATTCCTCTTCCAGTGACCTTTCTGGTGACAATAGAAGCACTCACCCTTTTCATCTCCAGTGTCCTTCTTATTCTTCTGAGCTGGTTTTGTCTTAACATGCTTCTTTGATTTCCTTTCTTAAAGGATTGAGCTGCCTTCCTCTTTTTGTTGGTCTTACCAACTAAAAGGACTTGAGGTTTTTCCTTCTGAAGGTTTCCCTCAGTAGTCTTGAGCGTGTTAAGCAACTTAGCTAAAGTGACCTGAATCTTGTTCATGTTAAAGTTAATAATGAACTGAGAGTACTATGAGTCTGGAAGTGATTGCAAGATGAGGTCTGTACTCATTTCCTTGGGGAATTCAACCCCAAGCACAACTAACATCTCAATCCACTCTATCATCTTCAATACATGAGTCTGTACTGAAGATCCCTCAGCCATCCTTGCTCTGAACAGACTTTTAGATATCTCATATCTTTTAGTTCTGCTCTGTTCAGCAAATAGTTCCTTCAAATGGAGCAAGATGGCTTTGGCATCCATGTCTTCATGATGTCTCTACAACTCATTACTCATTGAGGCAAGCATGAAACATTGTGCAATGGTGGAATCCTGCTTCCACTTCTCATACTCAAGCACCTCTCCTTCAGGGTCATCTAATGCTGGCTCAGCAGGGGCCTCACTATCCAGGACATAGGCGATTTGCTCAGACCTAAGGACAATCTTCAGGTTTCTGAGCCAATCGAACTAGTTAGGGCTTATCAAACGATTGACATCCAATATGCCACGTAACGGATTTCCTGACGACATTTTAGCCTACAGGAGATAAAAGAAATATAATTAGCAGATGTTCAATTATTGTTTAAAACAATATATGGTCTTTAATCTAGTTTAAACTCCACTATTTTTCGACGAACTGCACATCCCTCAAATATGCAGAACGGGAGATGCTGACAATCTTCTAGTGGGGATCAGAATCTCAATGACTCATACCATGACTTTGTGTATAGCACAATAAGTCATGACACAAACAAAGAGCACCCATCTCATGGGACTTGCAACTCTTTGCAATATCTGATCATAATTCGGTCCCCGCATCTTTAATGGCCTTATGGATAGCACAACAAGCCATAAAGTGTGGTCTAAGCTTTACCATCATTACTTAACGAGGATAGATTAGGATGTAACCCTTGTGGATAGCACAACAAAACTACACCGTGCCTCTACCTCGTTTACATGCATCCATTTGCAATAGTTTAAGGCATATTTCACAATTAAGTGGGCCTTGTGGATAGCACAACAAACCTACCCAAATGTAATTTAAGTCATAAAACTATAACGATGGAGGACCACACACTATATCTAAAATATATGCGCTATGGCTTAGAATTTTGATAGAGGAATTTGAATATTTTATCTTGGTCTCATCCTAGATGGTAATAAATATGCATTCCATAATATTACATAATACTATAATCTAGGACATCATAAAAGAATTTTCATCCCATACAAATTAGTGTGGTCATGGATATTGCATAAGCTTGACTGGAGCCAAAACAGTCAAACTACGCTTCAATTCCAATATAACACTTATATTGGTAAACCTGTAAACACAATAGCATATTGAACTTCTTCCAACACATCTCTTGTTGCAGTAGCGGATCATCCTCGCCATCAATCGTTCCTCACGAACAAAATTACATCAAATAAAAAATTACATGTACATTTTGTATAAGGAGAAGCCTTATGGAGAATACATCATGAGAGGGAGATAGAAATACATTGGAATGTAAGAGAGAGAGGAGGTTCGCAAACCTCAAATAACCATTAATTTACAAATATCCCACATTCACATATTAATAAAAATCAATCACAACATCCCATGACTAGATAGAGCAAACATCCATGACCATATAAACTTTTATTCATTCCATACATGGAAGTGCACATCACATGGCTAAATAAAAGTTTTGAAAATATATAGTTTTGGTTTCAAAAACTAGGTCCAATCAAAATTGGATTATTCGATAATTTTGAAAATTAACATTTTAACATGCTTTAATCTCCATTACAAAACAGTAATAATGAAAGCATGAGTATATAATCTAAAATCATTTAATAAAGTGTTATTCCATGCAAAAGAATTTCTAAAATAAATAGTTTAACAATTAAATTATTACTTTCAGAATAAATGGCTCCCAATTTAAAAAAAAATGGGACTCTGCTGGACTGGTCAGGTGCGCCTGAACAGCCCAGTAGGTCTCGGCCTACACTGGGCCTCCTGGGTCAGGCCGGACCCGGTCCGCTAGGGGCGGCCGGCCTGGCTTGCGCGTGGCCCGCGATGGTGCCGTGCAGCGCTATTGTGCCCGCCTGCCCTAGGCGCGGCGGCGCGCACGTGCTGGCCTTCCCTGCGGGCACAGCCCCGAGAAGGCCCCCGCCGAAGGGGGCGATGGCGGCATCCTCCCCACCCCCCTTTTTTTTAATTAAAGGGTGCTGTCGGCGTTCTACGCATGGAATAAAACCCAAAAAATTGATCTTAGATGCCAAAACAGATGTAGATCGCAGTGGAACCTGGCTCTGATACCACTGTTAGGATCTACAGCGACCCGAGATCAAGAAAATGCAGCGGAAAAAGAGATTTAAAATTGATTTCGATCCGTTTGGGATTCGCAAACCAAACTATCGGGTAATCGAAATCACCTTGCGTAGATTCGGATCCGCGTTCTTACGATTCCGTGGAGGTGACGCCACAAGCCGTTCAGCCGTCCGTCGCCTCTAGCGGTGTCTTCGCGGTCTTCCTCGCGACGATCCACGCCCGCTCCCTCGAGTTCCGCAATGCTCGAAGACAGAGCTTGGATCCGTGCCGATCTCCGCGACATACATGACACAAGAGAGAGAGAGGGGGTGGCCAAGTGGAACCCTGATGCTTGGCCAAGGTTATCCCACCACATCATTATATAGAGATGGTTGTTTTTCACAAAACCCTTGATCTTTATATATTTAGACTGTCGTCTGAAAACCTATTGCGTGTGGCCCTCTAGGCCCAAGTACCATCCAGTTAATGGCCCAACAAACTAGTAACACTTACTAACTTGATTAATTAGTTAATATCTCATATTAGCTAATTAATAATCTGAATCAACTGTATCTAGCTGACTCAGCTGGGCTTCTGAACACGTTGGGTGCCAAGCAACACCATGTGAACCCGAACAGTATTGGGGTTATGCAACCCTCACAAGGAACCTTTCCATCATCAGTTACCGTGTAGATATAATCTCTCATTTGCACAATACTCTTGGAACAACTTAGGATATGGTATACTGTCAAATCCTAACTTGTTGTCCCACTAGGATCCGATGCTTTAGATTAATATCAAAAACTCCCTTTTTGATATTTTGTCTGCCCTGGCCAAGGACTCCATTACATCGTTCCCTTGAGTATTCTCCCTCTGTGTACCGAGGGCAAATGATCCCTTGTTGACCACTCAATCCCCTTCGAAGGTCTTCTGCTGTGTCCGAACTTTGACTATATGAAATCTCTTGGATAGAGATTCTTAGGCCAAACTCAAAATACAGAAGTCCACCAACAAGGTGTCTTTGGTGTCTCAAGTCTAAAGACCATTTACACGATTGTGACAATCGAATCTTTCTGGTTGACAGTTAGGTACAATACCATCCAGTGATTATATTGGATCAGTTCAGTGAACTCTTTCTCTAAAGAGCACCTATTGTTTCTCCTTAGTGCCTACACACACATGACTATGAGATCAGTCATCCTCATCATATGAGTGGGAGTAAACATACTATTCTAACCGGATATCTGATGTCCTTCTCAGGTATCCATAGAATAGGAACATTTAGAATATGTTTATTGAGTGAGTAGTCTCATTAGTATGATCACACATCATAGTCTACACACTATTGCACATGTTCATGGACTTTATTATAATACCAACATAGTAAAATAATAAACAAAAGCCATTTTATTAATAACTGAACAAAATGATACAATATCAGATTGGCTTGCTGT
The DNA here is from genome assembly GCA_014218235.1 of Colocasia esculenta. NCBI lineage: Eukaryota > Viridiplantae > Streptophyta > Magnoliopsida > Alismatales > Araceae > Colocasia > Colocasia esculenta. Next base: position 88,642,584 of record CM024759.1, read on the forward strand.
CCACCTAAGACTAACACTGACAACCTCAGCCCGGCCAAGGACGAGGATTACCTGGTTTGACCTTGACCGATACGAAGTACGACGTGTCTGTGAGGCTCCCGGAGCATGGCTCGCGTAACGACCGGCACATCAACCGACGAGTTACTGGTCGAAGATCGTGTGCCCGATGATTGCGGCCATTAAGACCACGATCGGAACAATCTAGCATGACGGTTACGACCACGATCTGGCGACAATCACGGAGATCCGCCGTAGAATTTGCAGGGTCATCCAACTATTCCATGGGTTATCAACCCGTATAAAAGAGACAAACATTCTCCAAACGTGAAGGTACGTTGTTCTGCTCTTTTAACTAGATCATTTTGCGTCGGAGTGTCTCCCCGTCGAGACCCCTCGTGAGCTTTATAGGTACTCGGGAGATCGAAATAGCGTCTTACGCCGGCTAAGTAGGCTTCGGCTCGGTCTCTCGACTTAATCGTCTTGACTCGGACGCCTCACATTGGTCGCTTCGGCGATCACCTCACTTGAGCCGACCTCGATGTTACATACCGTAACAAGTTCCTTCTATAATTTCTCTCTTAAACGTTATTTTGGCAAAAAAAAAGACACACATTATTTGTGGAATGTGCTTCCCATCTAAGAACTCGAATCTTAGCACACACAACATTTCCATCTTAAATATGAATTCTGTTTTGGCATATTTGTGGCATTCTCATCTTCTTTGACAATCCCAAGCTCACAGTTTAAACTGTCATCGCACGGGTAAATATCCTCTTTCCAAATCCCATCACATATATGCATATAGTGCGTGGAATAACTCAACGTTAATTTAGGACCACTTTGATACCAAAGGTACCATAGTTAAACACGGGATACCTCCCGAGCAAATCCCTTCCCAAGATTTGGAGAGGGGAGAAACATCAACTAGGGGTACCTCTAGTTATCTAGGGTTACTCCTGAGTAACTCTACTCCACCTCTTGAGGTGGGGTAGAATATGTTAATCTTAGTTAACTCTTTTTCCTTTGTTATTTTTTTAAAATGTTAAATTAATATCTTAATATTATTCTATTTATGTATTTCCTTAAATATGTAATTTTTTTATTTTAATTAGATTAGTTAGATTCAAGAGGAGAAGTTAATCTATCCAAACCTATTTTTTCTAGTGAAACATGCAAACTAGGGTGGGTTAATTCCGACCTACGGTTAAGCTACCACTACAAGAGAAAGCGATTTTACCGACGGATATTTCCGACGGAACTGTTCCGTCGGAATATCCATCAGATATTCTGATGGATAGATTTCCGTCGGTAATACCGACGGATGCATATCCGTCGGAAATATAGGATTACCGACGGATATTCTGACAAAAATATGTCCGTCGGAATGTTCATTGGTAAACCCGCAATTTCCCATCCTCTCTCTCTCTCTCTCTCTCTCTCTCTCTCTCTCTCTCTCTCTCTCTCTCTCCCTCGCCGCCTGCAGTGCCACCGCCGCCGCCCCAGCTTCCCGCCGTCGCGACCCCGGCCCGCCGCCGCCCCAGCTTCCCGCCGTCGCGACCCCCCGCTCGCAGCCGCCCCAGCTTCCCGCCGTCGCGACCATGGCCCGCCGCCGCCCCAGCTTCCCGCCGCCGCTACCCCCCCGTGCTGCCGGCCGTCGCCACCCGCCCGCCACCACTACCCCGCGCGCTGCCTCCTCTGCGACCTTGCGCCTCCGCCGGAGCCCATCCAGATGTGTACTCCTCTCCCCCTCCCCGCCCCGGCGAACCCCACCCCCTCTCCCACTCCCATTTCCAGCCTCCTCCCCCTCCCCCTCCCCGTGACGCCCACCCCCTCCCTCACCCTCCCTACTGCTCCCCCTACCGGGTCCCCACCCCCCTACCACTGCCAGCCCCCCTCCCATGATCCCTCTCCTAAAGCCCCCTCCCCCTCCACGACCCCCCTATTGGCCCCCAGCCCCACCCCCACTGCTCCCCACCCCCTGCTAGCCCCCCTCCCACTTCTGGCTGCCTCCCCCTCCACTACACCCCACCTTTTGCCACGACCCCCTCCCACTGCCAGCCCCCCCTCCCACTCTCCCAAAGCCCCCTCCCCCTACACGACCCCCCACTCCCTACTGGGTCCCCACCCCTTGCCGACGACCCCACCCCCTACCGGGTCCCCACCCCCTGTCGGAGACACCCACCCTGCCAGCCCCCCTCCCACTTCCGGACAGGTTTCTACAAAAAATCTCGTTAGCTTGGCCTTTACCATGAAAATTAGATTACTTCAATTAACTCGTGCATTAATTGTTCCTTGTGTATTAGGCAATTGTTATTGCATCACGCCTTTGTATGCATGCTAGTAAGTGGGATAATGAAAGGCTAGACTTCTAACTCTATATATGCATAATAAAGTTAATCTTTATAATAAAATTGACTTGCATTACATATTTAGGTAAGTAGCAACTAATGAAGTGACAAATATAATTCTATGTGATTGATACACAATTACACATAGGGTGACAAGACTTGAGATTAAAAATTCAAGAGAAAGAGGTTCATAAACTTAAGAAGATAGGAGAGATGATATAGCAAAGACCTGAAAAATAGATGCACATGTTTAGGACAATTTGAGGTGTTTGGTACAAGAAATTCAACAATCTCATTTTCTCACATCACCCATAAAATGTAGACAGATATAGAACATGACACCTTTTAAAGAAAAAACAAGGAAAAAGCAAGAAATGAACTAGTGCAAATTGTTGGGGGGGGGGGGGTGGTGGAATGGGGATGGACACTACTTGAGAGATGTTTGTCCTCTCCACAGCTCTGGATTACTTGTGGTTTGGGCTTCATCCTGGTAAGGGTGAGCACACTCTTGGTTTTCAAATATATGCGTATATACATATATGTTAAACAACATTTCATATTTGTGAGGGTAGTGCTACACTGGGGTTGTTACAGGGCACATAATTTCTAGAAGCATTATCTAGGGTATTGAGGCATATTTGGATGCACTTTTCTAGGAAGTGTACAGTCTGTCAGGTTCCCATTGGCCTCCTATCAAGTGGAGCTACGCTTTTATTACATTTTTTCAAAAGTTTTCCTACATAAAGTTTAGTGGTCTAGAGAGAGAGAGCATTTGTCAAGAGTCCAATTTGTTAATTACAATATGAGTTCATAAAATTATAAAGTTTAGAAGTGTGTTACGTACACCACTTATTAGCCATGGGATAGGCATTTGTAAAGAAGCCAAATACAAACACCAATGAGGTATACATCCCAATTTAGGAAAAAAAAATAGTACAAACTCTTCCTTCTAGACATTAGTTTAGTTTACGTTTAATTGTTCACTTTTAGTTTAATGATTAGTATTACACTTCTTATTTTAATATATTTGTTTAGTATTGCACTTGTTTATATGTAATTTTATTACACTTGATTAGTATTGCAGTTCTTACATTAATGTAATTCATTTACATGTATGTGTGAATTTGTTTTAATATTGCACTTGTTCACATGACATATTTTGTTTTCATATTCCTTTCATATTTATGTGGGTTTTAAATTTGATCTATGCATGTATAGCAATTTATCATTGCACATACCTCACGAGAGTGTGTTAAGCCCATGTCAATGAACCTTCCCGTTCAAGACTTTGGGATTGATGTGCACGAGTCTTATTTTCAATGATGAGAACGTGTATATCTAACTCAGTCTTGAACTGTCCTGTTTAGACAGTCTGTGAATGTTTGATCGTAGTTAGGTGGTCATTTACTATGTGTTTGTATTATTTGTTGAAAATTTCGGATGCTTCTACTCACTCCTCTCTGATATACCTTTATTGATTTAGAATATTTTCTTAACCACTTATTAGTAAGTGTTTAAAAAAATATCTTAATCAATAAATATTTTGGTATATCGGAGAGTTGTGGGGAGATACTACCGAAATTTTCAACAAATAATACAAACACATAGTAAATGGTCATCTGAGTGTGATCAAATATTCACAGATGGGTAAAAAGTGATAATCTAAATAATATGTCCTATCTATTCATTTTGACTTACTCGAACGATGTGAGGGTGTGTTGGATTTTAACTCGTGACATGACATTTAATCTGTGTAGGAAAAATGTCTTATGAGAATCGGTCATGGATGTACTGTGGAATAGTTAATGGAGTTGTGATAGAGGAGTTTAAAGACGGAGTTGACAGTTTCATTCAGTTTGCATTGAGTAATTCATCAGTAGCAGTTGATCTGATGGGTAACATCCGATGTCCGTGTTCGGCTTGTAAGAACAGAAAGTGGATATCGACATGGGATGTGCAACATCATTTGTATACGAGAGGATTTGTTGCCTATTATGAGTTATGGTCGTCTCATGGTGAGTTGAATATTCAGTCGTCTGAACCAGCCAACTTTGCCTCCACAAGTACGTACGTCGACATGGTTGTCGATGCTGCTGGTCCGGAGTTCAATATTCATGATGACCAAACAAATGAAGAAGTGCCGAATGATACAGCTCAGAGATTTTATCAGTTACTTCGAGATGCTGATGAGCCATTATGGGATGGTTGTGAGAAGCATACACGGTTGTCTGCAGTGTCGCAGCTACTGAATTTGAAGTCTGAATTTCATATGAGCGAGAGTTGTTTTGATCAGCTTCTCTTACTCGTCAAGATTATGCTTCCTCAATCAGAGAGGTTGCCTGATGATTTTACCGTGCGAAGAAGATGGTGAATGATCTGGGGCTTGGTTTTATGAAAATTGATGCATGTCCGAATCACTGTATGTCTCGAATATTGCCCGTTGTGTAAATGTCAATGAGGGGAAAATATACAGAATGAAGAGTCATGATTGCCATGTTTTCATGCAAAGACTGATACCAATTGCTTTTCGTGAGTTGTTACCGAAGCAAATATGGGGAGCAATGACTGAGCTGAGTCAATTCTTCAGGATTTTATCTGCATCAGAACTCAGACTTCATGACTTGAAAAATATGGAGCAAAATATAATATAGACAGTCTGAAAATTAGAGAAGATATTTCCCCCAACATTCTTTGATTCAATAGATCACCTGATCATCCATTTGCCATATGAGGCTAGGGTCGGAGGACCAGTACAATTTCGATGGATGTATCCGTTTGAGAGGTATATTCCTATGTCTCAATTTATTCATATTACGACGATCTTTTATATTTCATATGTATTCATTTGAATTATTGTCGTAGGTGCATGCACAATCTTAAGATGAAAGTCCGTAACAAAGCATAAGTTGAGGGCTCCGGGACGTGGAGGACAGAGTCGGAGGGTTTCCACCTCCGTAGGCCGAGGGTCCGCCTCCCCGTCCACGACAGGTGTATGTATATGTAAACATAAAACTCTATATATTATTGTTCATATTAAATTCATATTTTCTAACGTACATACAATTTTGCAGGGACTGCCTCCCCGTCCACACCAGTCGTCTCGGCGACAAGTATATGTATATGTAAACATAAAACTCTATATATTATTGTTCATATTAAATTCATATTTTCTAATGTGTATATAATTTTGCAGGGACCGCCTCCCCGACTATGCCATTAGCACTACCTTTCCCTTCTTCCTCACCACCAGGTACATGTATGTTTCCATAGATTAGTACGTTTCTTGTCTTCCAATTTATACAACAATAGTGTACTTAATTGTTTTCAATAGAGGTGGAGAGCCAGCATCCAGCAATGGATGAGGAGGGGCCTCAGCTACCTGGACGGCAGCCATGTTGGATTTCAGGGTAAACTTGATCACTTCAAACTTACTGTATTTGTTATTTATATTATACAGTTCATGTACAAAATTAATGTGCAATTGCAGGGGGAAGATGGATCCCTATTCTGCTTCCCGCTATATTACGACGCTGGTCCACACACACATTCCAGGACTAGTGAATGTATGGAGAGAGTTCCCGGTGCCCGTCCGGGATTTATTATTTGACATGTTCACGGTATTATTAATTTTTACTGATTTGAAGTCATTTCTTTAATTACTATCTTTGTTAGTGCACAAAGTTGAGTAATTTTATTTCTTTAAAGCGGAGGTACACATTCACGAGACCCGAGGATCTCCCTCGAGCTTGAGCCGTCTGGGAGTCTACTGCCTAGACTAATTTAAGAAAGTCGATGTACGAGGCCCGGACAAGGCAATGAAGACCACAGGTAGCCGGGATCCTATGGCTTGGCTGGATTACGGACCTGTTTGGCTGAGGAGGGACTATTGGGAGTCCCTTTGTCATCGTTGGGCTACTGGACCATGGCAGGAGCGGTCACAGGCGGCAAAACGCAACTGATCAACTCATCCGGAGAAGAATGTGCATACTAGTGGGTCCGTATCTTATGCGACCCACAGCCAAAAATTGGTAAGCATACTATTGTTCAATTGCTTAATACATTAATTATTATTGTGAAACTAACTAATTTTGTTGAATTGTAAGTGTCACGAGCTCGAGCGTGCCCCTACTTTTCGCGAGTTATTTGATCGGACTCATAAGCGGAAGGGGACGGATGACTATGTCAGCGAGAGTGCTCACACGATTGCTGTAAGTCAAATATAAATTTTGAATTCAATTAAGATATTAAAATAATTTGATTTCAATAATTTAGTTTTAATTTGTTCTGCAGGAGACCTATGACAGGATGATGGCAGATCGCTATGCAGAGGGCACTCCCTAGCCAGACTTGGATCTGGAGGCTTGGGTCGACGCAGCGGGAGGGCCGAGTGTACGGCTTTGGGGATAGCCTGGATACTACTCCAGTGTTGTCCTCATATGCGAGTTCGGTCGCTCCTCCGGCATACATGAGTTCATCTACTGTGCCGCCCGGCAGTGGTGTAGAGGAGATGAGAACCCTCATCCGGGAAGAGCTACGGACGCACTTTGGCGTTATGGTCGAGCAGTTGATCTCAGTCATGCAGGGAGTACGCCCCTCATAAATGGCCCCTCAAGTCAGTATTACTATTAATTTCATATAGTTTGAATGTAATGAAACCACTAAAGTAGGTCAAAAGGGAAAAAAAGAAATCTAAATTAAGAAACCTATAAAGAAGGTCCCTTTATACAATCAACTTATGGAAGGATAAAAAAGCCACATGAGCGATCAAATTACTATTCTAAGATAATCAGAAGTGTAAAGGGCGTTCACATGACTAATCTAAAAAAAACCCAAGTCTAAAGGATCAAAACATGCAACCCGGGGGTCCAAAATCCCAAAATGGGATCCGATCGATGTGTCGTTCGCTCCAACACGACCGGGTAGATGAAATTGACGTGTGCGAACTGACGGAATCCGAATTGGATTCCCGGTTTGGGTTGGGCGTTCAAATGACTAATCTAAAAAATACCTAAGGTAAAGGATCAGAACAAGCAACTCGGGGGTCCAAAATCCCAAATAGGGATTTGATCAGCGTGCCGTTCACTCTGACACGACTGGGTGGGTGAAAGTAACATGTGCGAACTGACGGAATCCGAATTGGATTCCCGGATTGGGTTGGGCGTTCAAATGACTAATCTAAAAAAAACCCAAGTCTAAAGAATCAAAACACGCAACCCGGGGGTCCAAAATCCCAAAATGGGATCCGATCGACGTGCCGTTCCCTCCGACACGACCGGGTAGGTGAAATTGACGTGTGCGAACTGATGGAATCCGAATTGGATTCCCGGATTGGGTTGGGCGTTCAAATGACTAATCTAAAAAAAACCCAAGTCTAAAGGATCAAAACACGCAACCCATGGGTCCAAAATCCCAAAATGCGATCCGATTGATGTGCCGTTTGCTCCGATACCATCGGGTAGGTGAAATTGACGTGTGCGAACTGACGGAATCCGAATTGGATTTCCGGTTTGGGTTGGGCGTTCAAATGACTAATCTAAAAAATACCCAAGGTAAAGGATCAGAACAAGCAACTCGGGGGGTCCAAAATCCCAAATAGGGATCTGATCGGCGTGCCGTTCACTCCGATACGACCAGGTGGGTGAAAGTGATGTGTGCGAACTAACGGAATCTGAATTGGATTCCCGGATTGGGTTGGGCGTTCAAATGACTAATCTAAAAAAAACCCAAGTCTAAAGGATTCAAAATACGCAACCCGGGGGGTCAAAAATCCCAAAATGAGATCCGATCGATGTGTCGTTCGCTCCGACACGACCGGGTTGGTGAAATTGACGTGTACGAACTGACGGAATCCGAATTGGATTCCCGAATTGGGTTGGGCATTCAAATGACTAATCTAAAAAAAAACCCAAGTCTAAAGGATCAAAACACGCAACCCGGGGGTCCAAAATCCCAAAATGGGATCCGATCGACGTGTCGTTCGCTCCGACATGATCGGGTAGGTGAAATTGACCTGTGCGAACTGACGGAATCCGAATTGGATTTCCGGTTTGGGTTGGGTGTTCAAATGACTAATCTAAAAAATACCCAAGTCTAAAGGATCCAAAATACACAATCCGAGGGTGCAAAATCCCAAATGGGATCCGATCGATGTGTCGTTCTCTCCGACATGACTTGGTAGGTGAAATTGATGTGTGCGAACTGACGAAATCTGAATTGGATTCCCGGATTGGGTTGGGCGTTCAAATGACTAATCTAAAAAAAACCCAAGTCTAAAGGATCAAAACACGCAACCCGGGGGTCCAAAATCCCAAAATGGGATCCAATCGATGTGCCATTCGCTCCGACACGACCGGGTAGATAAAATTGACGTGTGCGAACTAACGGAATCCGAATTGGATTTCCGATGTGGGTTGGGCGTTCAAATGACTAATCTAAAAAATACCCAAGGTAAAGGATCAGAACAAGTAACTCGGGGGTCCAAAATCCCAAATAAGGATCTGATCGGCGTGCCGTTCGCTCCGACACGACCGGGTGGGTGAAAGTGACGTGTGCAAACTGACGAAATCCGAATTGGGTTGGGCATTCAAATGACTAATCTAAAAAAAACCCAAGTCTAAAGGATCTAAAATACGCAACCTGGGGGTCCAAAATCCCAAAATGGGATCCGATCGATGTGTCGTTCGCTCTAACACGACCGGGTAGGTGAAATTGACGTGTGCGAACTGACGGAATCCGAATTGGATTCCCGGATTGGATTGGGCGTTCAAATGACTAATCTAAAAAAAAACCAAGTCTAAAGAATCAAAAAACGCAACCCGGGGGTCCAAAATCCAAAAATGGGATCCGATCGACGTGTCGTTCACTCCGACACGACTGGGTAGGTGAAATTGACGTGTGTAAACTGACGGAATCCAAATTGGATTTCCGATTTGGGTTGGGCGTTCAAATGACTAATCTAAAAAATACCCATGGTAAAGGATCAAAACAAGTAACTCAGGGGGTCCAAAATCCCAAAATGGGATCTGATCGGCGTGCCGTTCGCTCCGACACGACCGGGTGGGTGAAAGTGACGTGTGCTAACTGACGGAATCTGAATTGGATTCCTGGATTGGGTTGGGTGTTCAAATGACTTATCTAAAAAAAACCCAAGTCTAAATAATTAAAACACGCAACCCGGGGGTCCAAAATCCCAAAATGGGATCCGATCAACGTGTCGTTCACTCCGACACGATCGAGTAGGTGAAATTGACGTGTGCGAACTGACGGAATCCGAATTGGATTTCTGGATTGGGTTGGGCATTCAATGACTAATCTAAAAAAAGACCCAAGTCTAAAGGATCAAAACACGCAACCCGGGGGTCCAAAATCCCAAAATGGGATCCGATCGACGTGTCGTTCGCTCCGACACGACCGGGTAGGTGAAATTGATGTGTGCGATCCCTCCCCCAACCCACCCATGTGCCTATTTTCCCCACCTTCCAGATGCTGCGTCCTGGTCTGAGGCCTTCCCTCCGCTGGGGCCCTCTCTTTCATCAGCTGCCCTAGGCGCACCTGCTGCTCCTATCGTCACTGCTCAAGCTCTCTCTGCTCCTGCTAGTGCAGATTCTACTGCTGGGCCTTCTGAGGATCCTCATGCTACAACTGGCACAACTGCATCTTCTGCTGGAGTGGCTGCTCATCCTGCTGGGCCTTCCACCTGTCTGGCCCCCTCCAACCCTGGTCTGCTAGCTGGAAGGTATGCTTCGCCCCCTGGAACATCTGCCCCGCCAGCAGCTCCTCCATCCCCCTGGAGTGTGCCTCCTGCACATAATCCTTCTGCTGCTAGCCCTTCATTTGCCCAGGCACTACTGCGATCCATTTCGCCCCCTGTCCTCCCCCTGGTTGTCCATGGGCCAGCAGTCACAGATCAAGGGGAACCTGCTGCGTTCTTCTCCATGGAGGAGATCAAGGTGTCATGGAAGCCACTGGACCTTGCTGTCATAGCCAGAATACCTCAGGGCCGCCCCCCATTTCAAGAAATCAGAGCTCACTTGGCGCAGAGATTCACATTCACATAGGATTTCTTCATCAGCGTACTGGATGGCCGCCATCTTCTCATTCGATTCCAGAACAGGGAAGACTTCTTATTGGTTCTGCTCAAAGAATCAATGTATGTCCAAGGCAGACCTTTCTACTTCTTCAAGTGGACAATGGAATTCTCTCCGGAGAGGGATTACCCCATTATACCGGTATGGATTGAGATGCCAGGCCTCCCAGCAAACTTCTACAACTCTGTCATGATCTGTACCCTAACTGGGAGCATAGGCCCTGTGCTCAAAGTGGACAGGAATACAACACATCTAATGCGCACACAAGCCGCTCGAGTGAATGTTCAGATGGATGTTTCAAGGAAACTGCTGGAGTGGATCTGGGTAGGCATTGGCGCAGGCGGTTATTGGCAACCAGTTACATACCCAAACCCTCCTAAGTTCTGCAATGCATGTAAACGCTTGGGCCACCTGGCGCCTAATTGCAAGAAAGGTTCCACATTCCATGGCGGAGATGGAGGACATCCGGGTGCCAACCAGAAACCCACGATGGAAGCGCCCACTCCTCGTCAACCTGTGTCTAAACCAATATGGAAGGTAGTTAAAACTATGGGGAAGGTATCCCATGTTGCACTTGGGCCAGCTGGTAAGGAAGTCAAGGTTGTTGGTAAGGTGCTTGACGAAATGCTTCTTCTGCAACAAGGGGTGATTTTGGAGGTCAGTCCTCCACAGATTGATGCTAAGGATGGAAGTTCTAAAGGGGACACTCCTGGGATTGATGGTATGATTAATGGGGACCCCTTAACCGCCGATGCAACTGAAGTGGATCAGGAGCACTCTGTGCTTGCAGCAAACACCGCCATTGCCATGGGAAGTGAACTAAGCAAGATAACTGTTGGTTACACTGTCATCTCCTCTCCTTCAACTGCTGCATCTCAGGTACTTGATGGAATGCACTACACATCAGGACAAGCAAATGTTGCAACTGCTAAGCTTCACCAGGTGGCCATTCTTATAGCTGCACCACCCAGTGATGAAGGCCATTCACAGCAGCCACTTGCCATTTCAGCGAGCCATGCAGATCTGCAGTGCATAAGGCGCCATCACCAACCACCCCGGCATATGCTGCTCTCAGTGCAACTACCCAGCAACAAGCAGCCCCCTTTGCACCTAAATGCAAGGGTATAGCGCCCTCAGTTGTGAATGCTGGAGCTCCCCCGTGGACTACTCCTCAATCTTCTGCTCAGCAAGAGTCATCAACTGAAGCCACACCCTCCACCCCCAATGCCCAGAGCGCTGCACATTTTGGCACCCCATCCGGGTGGAAGCCTCGGCATCTCCATCAGCTCCCCGTATGTCTTTCACTGAAGCTCTGCGGAAAAAAACCAAGAAAGGTGAGATCCATATGCTCTCAACCAAATCGCCACCCCCGCCCTTCCCCATCGCAGCTCCCCCCCAATCGGGAGTTAAGGGGGCTGCCGGTGGCCACGTGATCTACCTCCCGGCAATACATAACATCAGAAGCATCCCCGGCCTCGAGACCGGCACCGACACGGAGGACGACGACCTGCTAACACTGCACAACGCTTGGGCAGGCCGAACTCGCAGCACCACTGTTCTAACCATGGACTCCTTCGCCCCTTCCCCCTTTGATTTCTGGTTTGCTTGGACGGATACGTCACGTGCTTTAGACCCCTCTGTGTAGGGTGCCTCTAGCTAGTGCCCCGATACTTATGTACTCCTTTACTTTCCTTTACGTTTTCAGCAATATATAAAACAAAACCAGCCGATCATGACATCGGAGTTCTACTCCTTTGTCATATCAATTAATAAAAAAAAGAAATTGATGTGTGCGAACTGACGGAATCCGAATTGGATTCCCAGATTGGGTTGGGCATTCAAATGACTAATTAAAAAAACCCATGTCTAAAGGATCCAAATATTTTCTAATTAAACTTGAAAATTTAATTTTTGAAAATAATGTTTGTATATTAATTTTTATTAATGTTTCTCATATTAATTTTTTTTAATATAGGATCCTCCGGCACCTGACGATCATGAGGCGGGGACGGCAGACGATCCAGCAGACCTGTCTTGATTTTTAGCATTTATTATTGTGTATGATTTTATATTTGTTATGTTTTATGATTTTATGTTTCATTGTGAGTACCTATTATTGTGGAATGCATGAATATATTAACAGGTTTTGTAATTTATCATTGTTAATTTTTTGTAATTTTTTTTTAAAAAAATATTATAAATTTTCGACGGGTTTTCCGACAGATGTGATCCGTCGGAAATGTATAGTTGGCCGACGGAACTTATCCGTCGGCATTTTTGTCGAAAGTTCTGACGGAATAATTTCCGACGGATTTTTTCCGTCAGAAGTTGCCAATGGATTTCCGACAGATTTTCTGACGGAATATTCTGTTAGAATTTTCGATGGATTGCCGACGGATTAGGTTTTTGTCGGTAATTTCTGACCAAAATTTTCTGACGGACGTCTTTCGACGACCATTCGACGGAAAGTTGTTGGAAGGCACTCTTTCTGACGGATTTTCGTCAGATTTCCGATGGATTATGGCCGTCAAAAATGCCACTTTTTCTTGTAGTGTACCCCTTCTATCAAAGTGGTTAGATATACTAATTTTAAAAGCTAAAGTAACAAATTATGAGAAAAACCATCTTAAGTAAAAAAAAAACATGTCTCAAGCACCATATTAGAAATTTCTTACTACAAAAAAGATGTCCTCTTATCAAAACTCATGTTTTATGATATAAGAAAGTGATTGGCTTAATGTATAACTTTATAAGGTGCTTATGTAACGTCGCGCGTTTTCCGGATCCCCGTGGATCCAGGTTTGGCGGGTTTGGTGGCCAATGTGAGGCCCATTAGTGTTGTATGTTTCTTACTAGATCTTTACCGGGTTTGGTTTGGGTCTGTGTTGGTGTTCAGCTTGCTGGACACAGTGTGTTGGCGTCCAGGTGGGTGACGTCGACTGTGTGTTGGCGGCAGTGGTGTGCCGTTAACATGGTGTTAACGTCCATCGATGAGGACGTCGACTGTTGAACTTGGCGTCAAGCTTTGTGGACGTCTAGTTGTGGCGGTCTGGTTAAACGGCCAAAGGGTTGACGTTAACCTGGCATGCCTGTGTTTTTATGGCAGACCCGAGCTCTGTTCTTTCTCCTCCTTCTCCCTTCCTCTTCCCCCACCTTCACCCTTGAGCTTCTTCGCGAGTTCTGACGATTGGCGGGAGCTCGTGGGAAGGCCGTGGTACGCGTGGTAGCGGCAGATCGGGCGGGGAATGACGGATTGGAGCGCGGTGTTCGTGGGACGTTTCTCGGGTTTCGGCGTGATTCGAGGTTCTTCGGGAGTTTAATTGCGTTTCTGAGGTAGGGGTCGAGCCCTGTTAGCTTGTTAGAAACATTAAAACACAACGTAATCACTTGAACCCGCATTTTTATTGTATTTTCGGATTAAGTTGCACCATGCGAGGTTAATGGGTGGTTTGATGATTTTATGTAGTAAAGCATGTTGTCTTAGTTTAATTATAATGCATGGGAGTTAGAGGAACTGTTTCCTCTTATTTTCTTAATGATTTCGGGGTCAGGAATGCATGTGGGATCGATTAGGGTTTCTGCAGGGTCTGGGGTTGAAGATCTTGGCGTCAACATCGATTGACGCCAGGTTCATCAGCCAAGAGATAAACGGCTAGATCGCTTGCCGTTTACTTCCTTCAAGCGGTAGTCGATGTTGCCGCCAACCTGTGCATGTGTTCATGCAGTGTTGTTTACGTAGTTTTCTTATGAATATTGTGTGATTGTGTGTGCATGGCGATGACCGGCGTGAGCCAGTGCACTTGTTATGCTCTTGGAGCATACTACTCATGTAATGAGCATGTTTTACGTAAATGATATGTGATGTACGTCGCTTTCCGTGGTATGTGTGGTGCGTTGGCACCCGTGGCACTCTTGGAGTGCGTTGTCCATGTGTCGGACATGTGGTTTACGTGGAAGACGTGTGGTACACCATCCAGGGTGTAATATGCATGTATTGTCTACGTGGTTTGAGTGTGTGTGTGCTACACACTTTGTGGTAATATAATTTTGGTGATTTATCGTAGTAACTGGGCAGTGAGGTTCTTGTATGAGCCTAGCCATGACTTTGTGGTGTTTGGGCAGTGAAGGTCCACATTGACCTAGCCCTGATTTGTTGTTGTCTTTCGAATAGTGTTATATTGATTTATGTGTTAAGTGGTCTGTGTTGCCACGAAGGTCATTTCGTGACTAATGATAGGCAAGTTGGTGGTTCAGTTATGTGTTGGTGTGGGATAGCTTTGGGGTCACACGGTGACCGATGTTAAGCTAATCCTAACACTTGTATATTGTGAATTATAAGAAAATGTTATATGTGTAAGTATCGTGGTTTGTGCTAGCCGAGTGTGGTGGTCCGGCGCCTATTCTGGAATGCCTCTCTAGTCGGGTACCCCAGGTTCTTTGTGAGCCAGACACGTGTGTTTGTTGTGCTCGGGGTTTTGTCCCAGTACTTGTGTTGTACTGTTGAGGTCTGTGTCGTCTTCCTGGACACCCTCACTCCTGAGTTTGAGTTGTACGTCCGGCTGAGGGAAAGACAGCAGTGGGGCAGCGACTTCCCAGAGTTTGTTCTTTTGTCGCTTGTAGTGCGCTCGTAGTTGGGGGTACGGACACCAGTAGTCGACACTGGTCCCCAGCTAGTCCTGTTTTCCAGTGCCTCACTTTAGAGTGCTCTGGCCAGAGACTCTAGAGGTGCCAGGCATGTGCCTGCAGTTGTGTATCTGCAGGTGTGGTGTTGGTTGGTCTCCACAGTTGTTTGACTTCTTCCTAGTGAAGCGGCAGTTGGACCTTTCGTCCGTGACTGCGAGACTGAGAGGTAGTTCTTGTGTTGTGTTGTCCGGGTTGGATATTGGCCTGATCAGCCAGTAGTCCGTTCCCGTGTGGTGGCGCTGTTCTTTCTGACTCGTGCTTTGCCAGTGACTATGGTTTGTGAGTTTAAGACTCGTGGTCGAGGTTTGACTTGTTCGAGATGTGCCCTGGTGTTGGCACAGTTGTGACTCAGTTGTGGTTTGTGTGACTCGTCGATTAAGGTTTCACCTGTAATATTGTGTCTAATTAAAGGTATAATATAATTATGGTTCAGTATGGTGTTTATCACCTACCTGTACCCTTGTTCGGGTGTTTGTGTTGTGGTACCTCAGAGTAGCAGGTACTTGTTCCCTTCGTGGGTTACTTTGTAGTTTTGTGGTGGTACATTGTGTACCAACCTTTTCGGGTACTTGTGTGTTGTGGAGGTCTTGTGGTTTGACCTGCCACTTGTTGTATCCTAACTGTTTTAAGTAGATCTTTGTTTATATTTTATTGTGGATTAGTTTATGATTATTAATTATGTTACTTTTATGGGTATTTTGCCGATGAGGCTTATGGCCTAGGCATATTGTGGTTTAGTTAAGCTATGTTTCGTGGAGGCCGTGTGAGACCTTCCACTTGTTGAGTTTTACTCTCTTCTTGGGTATGATTCCAATTATAGCTTTAGTGTGTTATGGTTTGGCTTCGTGTTAGCCAGTTCTATTACCTTTGAGTAGTTCTGTTGTAAAGTGGTTTGGAGT
Source organism: Colocasia esculenta (assembly GCA_014218235.1). Classification (NCBI taxonomy): domain Eukaryota; kingdom Viridiplantae; phylum Streptophyta; class Magnoliopsida; order Alismatales; family Araceae; genus Colocasia; species Colocasia esculenta. The sequence continues at coordinate 88,658,601 of CM024759.1, forward strand.
ATAAAGGACCAGCTCTTTGTTAGCAGTCCTACTACTCAAGTGTTTGAGGTTCGCCTGTGTGGCTTATAGTTTAGGCAACCCGTTGTTGTAGCAGTGTGCCAGTGAGACTGTGGTTTAGGCACTTTGGTTGTTGGGCTGACTAATGATATTATGTTAGTCCTGTAGTCCTACTTTTCCTCTGAGGACGTTATGTTTATTATTATAAGCATGTTTAATTGTTATTTATTGTAATGATGTGAGCATGAAATGGTTTGGCTATTATTGTTGCCAGTGAGACCCATTGGGGTCGAGGTGTTTGTGGTTACCGTGTTGTTTTGGGTAGCCCCTGCTGAGCCAGTGACTTGTTGAGGCTCACTCCCCTACAGTTCTTTTCAGGGCTTGCCGTGTGTTTGGCTTGCAGTGGCGTTGTGACAGACTTGTACCACCAGCAGTAGTTTAGTAGTTAGTGTTGTGTGAGCTTGTGCTCCCTCGAGGTATGCCCCAGGTAGTTGTACTCTTTTTAATTGGACATGTATTAATGTAATGGGACAGTTGTACAAATTTGTGAACAGATATGAGCACATGTACTTTTTGTGTCTTATATTCTTGTGGTTTGTCTTTTTTGTACTCTTACTGGACTCGTGTGTGAGATATCCCTTGCGACACTTCGGTGCGTTCGCGGGAGGCGGATCTGGATATGGAGCCTTAATGGGCATAAATACCCCGGTCCGTTACAGCTTATATCTTTGTTTTGAAATGAATATGACGAGGTCAGTTCAAACCAACTAAAGCCTTGTCGGACCGATCTCAGGAGGACCTAAGATTGAGACCTCAGATTCATTGATGCGGAGGAGAAACAAAGTTACTAATATCGCTTATAGCTATAGTGTACGTTGCCCTTCCTGTAAGAAGTCAATCTTGAGATAGTATCTTAGGGTTGACCTTCCAATGCTCAAGTCATGTCCTTCCTCTAGCAAGTAGAAAAACAGAGTATGAAAGAAGAGAGAGATCTAGAGAGAAAGAGAGAGAGAGAGAGCTAGGTGAGCTGAGATCTATTATATGGACCTAGAACCTCTTGTCCCTTTTACCTGTGGTGCTGGGTATAGGTGATTCTCCTTAGTTCCATTGGATTGCTTTGTTGTGAATGGCTAGAAACTTTTCCTAGAACGCATGACCCTCAAAAGGAAAGTCACATCTGGTACTGCCTTAGAGGACTGGTCGTCTACACGCATGGAGTTGTTTTGAGGCCGGGATCGTGGCTGGACTATGGGCATCCTAATTATCGGATCTCAATCTATGTTGAATATACATTGGACTATTGCTCTGGGCTCCCAAGGCTTTAATTAATGGGTCGATCTACTACGCCGAGATGCTAATCCATCACATGATCATGGGCCGATTCTTCTAGACTGAGAAGAGGAGAAGCGTGACGCCAACCTTGAGCAAGACAGGGATAACCCATTCATGGGTGTGGTCATAATGATCATGGGTTATCATCTCGGCCCAAGAGAATCATTGCATTAAAGTCTCGACGGCGTAGAGCGACAGTCTAGCGCATATCCAATATAGACAAGGATCCAATTAGGATGCCCACAGTCTAGCCTAGATCTCAACGCCAAAATAACTCCATGCCCGCAGACGACCTATCCTTTAAGGCAATACGAGTTATGACTTTTCTTTTGAGGGTCTTGCATCCTAAGGAAAGTTTCTAGCCATTCACAGCAAGATGATCCAACGGAACCACGGAAGATTGCCTATAAAAAGGTCCCTTCGCCACGGGTTATAGGGACAAGAGGTTTCAGATCCATACAAGAGATCTTGGCTCATTTCGGCACCCTCTCTCACTCACTCATGACTCTCTCTCTCTCTTCTTTCATACTCTTTTTTTTTTCTATTTATTAGAGCGAGGGTCTGACTTGAGTATCAGAGTGTCGACCTCGAGATCTCGTCTTCGAGTTGACTTCTTATAAGACGTACGACACCGGCAATGTTGCAAGTGACATGGACATCTTTGTTCTCCTTCTTCATCAACAAACCTAAAGTCTTGATGTTAGATCCTCCCGAGGTCGATCTGATGAGACCATTACCGTTTTGAACCGACTTCATCAGAATGCATGGTCAAATGGTTAAATCCAACGATGAAAAAAAGAAATAGATGAGGCAGCGCCATTTTTTTTCAAATTATTTATTAATTGTTATTTTTTTTGAGGAGAAATACTTATTACATGTCTTTGTATGCACACCCACGTAGATATAATGTCAGCCCCGTATTGATCAACGGTAATATCTGAGGTGTATTTAAATTGCGTTCCAGATATTTACTAAATATTTTTGATATACACATATTCGCATGAGAAAAATTTAATGCACTTTTATATTACATTTAATGTAATATGACTTGGTAATAATCTATATGGCACCCCTCACATGAAGAGTGATAAAGTGACAACTCAATTATTAGATATCACATAGACTTAAAAATACACTAGCTGGTTTGATAACCAGATAAACTATCCGCAAGACAGATATCTGCTAATAAGATAACTTCTGATAGCCGCCACTTGTTTTGGTACAATATTTAGAGGTATGATAATTTTGTGTCACATCGATCACTTTATGTCATATCAAAACCATTAATGAGTCACTTTATGTCACATTAGAGTCATTAATGAGATTTATCTCCACTTGATATATTTTTAGTCCCTTATAAGTTCAGATAATTTTATCAATTTAAAAATGAGAGTTAGACTTATCAAAATTTATTACCAATAAATATTGATAAGTGTTTGATAAATTATCTTATTTATCAAAACAACAGAATAATTATCAGAACAAATAAATTTCTTTCATAAAAAATTATTAGACTTATTTAATTATCAAACCTGTCCTAAATCTTTCTCTATTCATATATGAGACGCAAATTTTGAAACATTCCATATTCACACCGACAACACTGGCAGAGTGGCAGGGGAAGTGTGTTTTGTACGAAACACTGCGTGGGGCGAACCCGGGCCAGAGTTGGTCGGTGGGGGGGGGTGCGGCCCCTCGAACCGCCGATGCCAAGTCCACACGCACACGGCAGAGTTCTGATGAAGGATGCCCAGCGGTTGCGGTCGCCATCGACGCAGCCTAATCCGCGGGTGGGGCTCGAATTGAGAGCAAGCGGGACTTGAACGCTTTCCCATCTCACTTGTCGCTGTCGCGCTGCATGCCCTCTCGACCTCGACGAGCCGAAAGCGCCGAGGACGAGGCAGGGCGGCGTGGTTGGCAGATCCTTTTTCCGCCCCTTGTGCTCTGGCGTCTTCACTTGGCGGTGCCGCCGGGCGGGTTATTTAGAACCGCGCCAGCCATCTTTACCCGTTCGCGGGATAGGATATGCGTCTTTCTCCGAGTGGATTCCCGGCAGATATTGGAGATTTTAGTTAGATGATTGAGATGGATGTCGATTTCTCCCAAATATAAAAAAAAGACTCCCAGCACTCGAGACGAGGTAAGTATAGTTAGGTTCGGTGTTCATCTCAGTCTAATTTTTAAATTAGATGACAAGGAAAGAATTTTGCATAATCGGTGGCGAACCGTAGTATTCATCTACATTAATGTAGATGAGATGGATTGTTCAAACTATGAGACTTGATAGGTGTGGTGATAAGAACTGTTTGGGCCTGAGCCAAACGGACCTCCACTAGAAAGAATAGGGAAGACGATCGCTGGTGAGGACGAAGACCTGTAAAATCAGAAGAGGATCAGTGGGCCCGGTGAAGACCGGGGGGAAACCCTCCGATGCCTAAATCAGTGAAGAACTTGCGAGGCAGGGGTTTCGGAGTATGATAGCGTGTTCGCGTGGGGAAGAGAACGTACCCTGCATGGTACTATACATGTGCTTTTATAGACGTCGGTGCCAAGGCCAACGTGCGTAACGTTGGTGGATCGTGCCTGAGAAGGCGCCTTGATGGGCGCGCATAACGGGGGGGTTATGCTTTCAGGTGACCGTTGGGGATTCCAGGTAGATCGTGCCTCTTGATGATGGAGCGCGTGACCTGGGGTAGTTATAACCGCAGCGTAAGCCGGGGAGTCAGCTCGGTGGCCCCTGGTGACACCTTCCGAGCAGATGACCCACGCGAGGGGTCGAACGAGCTATTCGGGCGACATCCAAGGGTATTCCGGGCAGCGAGGTTGAGGTCCGTGCTCGGAAGCTGCCTGCTGACGAGCTCGGCAGTCCTTTCGGAAGGATGACCAGCGCATGGGTCTCCTTTACCTGCTCCGTACGAAGGCGTGGGCTCGCACGAGGAGGCCACTACCGGATGGGACGGAGTTAATGGGCCTTGACATGATGGGCCTAGGTGGCGGAAAATAGCCACCACACTTGCCCCCCCCCCCCCTCAAGTGGCTCAAAAGCCGGAGCGCTTGTGGGCGGTGCCCTGCTCGGATGTCACCTCCGCCATAAATGCGGTATCGTCCTCGGAGATCCGAACAGACCTATAGTGACGCTTTTGCAGAAGGGTTCGCCTCGAAGATGAGGCTTTCATGATGACCACGTGGGTCATGTCATACCCAGAATGTCACGCAGCAGGCCCGAACGGTCACCCGCGGGTCATTCGAGAGGAGACTTGGAGTGGAGGGAAACGCCGTTTCCAGCCCCGCTTCGAAGCGCCTCACCTTCCTTATAAGGAAGGGGAGGGGACGAAAACGGGATCTTTACCTCCGAAAGGTTTTCCAGAGTCTGCTGTTCCCAGATCGTTCACCTCCTTCTCCCTGAGCTCTTTCCTCCGCTACTGTTCTCCTTCTTCTTGTGTTGTGTCGTCTGCTCCCTGATAATGGCTCAGAAGGGAAAGGAGGTCGTTGAAGCCAGCGGGATGCCGCCGGTGGCAGCGGAAAGCGGCGAAGTACCGGATAGGCGAGGAGTACGACATCGTCCTGATGCGTGAGGACGAGTCGTATCACCCTGAAACGGGGGTGCTTCGTGCTCTCATTAGATCTGCTAGAGGCTGGTCTCGGCTGCCGATGCCGGAGATTGCGAAGGAGCTACTCCGGAGTTGGAAAGTGGCGCCGATTCAGCTGACGCCCAACTCGTGGAGGACCATCTTCGTCTTCTGCATTATATGCAGGAAGAAAGATCGAAGCGACTGCAGAGATCTTCCGCAACCACTTCAGTCTGGCGTGCTCTCCGCAGTCCGGGATGGGGATTGTGTACGTGAAACATCGTACAAACCGGATGCGGGTCAACTTCTCACCCCGGCTGTCCAACAACAAGGGGTGGACAGGGCGCCTCTTCTCCGTGGGGCGACGAAAAGGAGCGAACATCCCTGAGTGGGATTTTCCCGTGAGGGTGATGGAGCCTTTGAGGAGGGCGGACATCCCGCCTTTTTTGATCAGGGAGGCGGCCGCGGCCTCCCAGCAGCTGAATACGGTCGGGGTGAACCACGCCGAGGGGTACCTGACCGAGTACAAGCTTGTGAAATACAAGCTTAGCCGCGCCTGGGGTGAGTCTTCTGCTGCTCTGCTCGTTCTCCTTTCCTTCATTCATGTTTTAACTCTTCTTTTGCTTCTTCTAGACGATGAAGAAAAAGCTGCTGGTCGGGACCGGAAAGAGATGGCCGATTATGCTGAGCTAATCCCTGTTAGCCTATGCTCAATAAGGCTGGATGAGGGAGGCTCTGCGAAGGGGTCCGCGCAGCAGGCGAAGGCCGTGGCGAAAGGAGGTGCCACGAAGAAGGCACTTGAGACGGTGGCAGCCGCAGGAGCGACTTCTCTCCCTCAGACGAAGAGGAAGGAGAAGCGCAAGGCGACCGTAGTGGAGTCGCAGGCTGGGGGCCGCTCTCCCAGAAAGGGGTGTCCGACGAGCCCCGAGCTCGCAAGAAAAAGAAGATGACGAAGCCGATGCCGCACGCTGCAGAAGGGGCTGCGATAGTGGAGGAAGAAGCAGAGGAGGATCTTGAGCCTTTGTTGGCTCGAAGATCTCGCTCGCGAACGGGGACGTTCGAGGAGAGGACGCCCGCAACTCCCGCCGTGGACCGCTCGGAGGCGGTCATGAAGATGTCTGCCGAGCTGCCTGATAATGGTCAGCGATGAATCAGACCGCTCCGGAGGGCGGGAGCAGTCGCCAGTGCGTGAAGCCCAAGAGGTCCTGCCTAGTGAAGGGAACTCCGAGCAGGGTGATGCGCTTGACGAGGGTGCACAGCTCGGTTCTGAGGACGGGGTGGTCGCCCCAGACCTGATTCTTACGCAGAGGCCGTTTGTGGTACTGGCGAGGCAGTTCTTCCGAGGGGGGATATCTCGCAAAGGAGTGGATATCCTACCCCCCCATGCCCCCCACCTCGGTGATCACCGAAGGCCGTGTAGTCGGCGAGGATGCAGCCGAGGTGATTGCTGAGGGTTTTTGTAGTCGGCGAGAGTGTAGCCGCTCTCTCGGGAAGAGCGCTCAAGCTGCTGGTGATGCCGAGGAGGGCCGTGACGCAGCCTTTGTAGCCTCCGTTGCCGAGGACGGTGGGGGTGCAGCCGACGACCCGACAGGAGCCCGCCGGAACGAGTCGAACTTCGGCTTCCGGGGACGTTGCTGCTGCCACGACTTCCGAGTTGGGCCGTCCGAAAGGCCTTGTAACTGGTGACATCCGATCTCGTCTGCCGCTGTACAGCTGGGGACGAGAGTTCCGGAGACGACACCAGGCCTCTAACTGAGGTGCTACACCGGAGAATCCCCGAAGTGCCCTCGGTGGCCGCGCTGGAGGCATCGCTTCGCCGTGTCGAGGTATCACCAAGGAAGCTGCCCGCAAGCCCCACTGTTTCCCGTCTCGAACAGCTGGCTAGGTGCTTGGACCTCCCTTCCGAGCTGACTCCGGAGAGGTCCGTTGAAGGTTACCAACCGGAGGGGCTAGAGGACGATGGAACAAGCGATGTTGACCTGGAGGCGCTCATGGATGGCCTGGCCAAATCACTGGGCACCCTGAAGGCTCTAGCTGTTCGGGGTCAGAAGCAGAAGTATGTCAACGAGGCGCAGGTGGCTTTCTGTGAGGACCTCGCCGCGAGGCATAAGGCTCGCGAGACGGCGCTGGAGGAGGAGGTGAAGAACCTCAAAGCTGCCCTCCAGGCTTCGGAGCTCGAGACCACCTTGGCGCGGGCCGAGAAGGAAGCCTTAACCAAGGTGATAATGGACGCGGGGGTTCGCGCCGTTGCCGATTACAAGGCCGGGCCAGAGTACAAGGAAGACTTGGAGCAATACGGGGCCCGGTGCTACCGAGTGGGCCTTAACGCTGGGAAGGATCTTGGAGAGCGGCTTTCTTGGGTTGAACGCGCCCGAGAAGCCTTCGAGGCTGCTGTTCGGGAGTGCCGACGTCGTACTCAGGACGCTCGTCTGGATGGTGTGCGGTTCGCACAATTCCAGTCTGGACGGATGCCTCCTTCGGATGACGACGCCGGTCCTTCACAGCAGGCCCCTTGAACTTTATGCTCCTTGTACTCACCTTTTTGTAACCGCGGCCGAAAAGAGCTTTCTTGTAAAAAAAAAACTTTTTGTGAATGAAGTATTCTGTTCATAGAATTGCTTTGTAGCTTCACTTTCTCTATCTTCTTCCCTTTATGATTGTTCCTGTTCGGATCGGAATCCGCAAAGCTTCATAAGCATTGCAGTAAAACGCAGATCGTTGGGAACCGAAAAGGAGATTCCGATCAGGTGTGTATGCTAAATGCTTGTGTAGCAACAGGAGTTGGGAGAAGAGAGGTAGGATGCTGGAAAGAGAAGGCTTTTATAAATAATAAGCCTTAAGGTTAGAAACATGCCAAGTCCTGGGTATGGCTTCGCCACTAGGAGTAGTTAGCTTATATGAGCCTTTTCCGAGGACGTGGGTGACCTGATAAGGTCCTTCCCACTTGATGGCTAGTTTGCCTACTGCTCTTCGGGGGTCCGAAGCCGAACAGCGGCGCAGAACCAGATCTCCCACATTGAACCGCCTTTCCCGAACTCGCGCATTATAGTATCGTGCGAGTCGTTGCTGATAGGCAACGAGACGAATGCTGGCGTCCCCTTGTCGTTCGCTCAGCATGTCCAAGTTCTCTCGAAGAGCACGGTTATTGGCGGCTTCGTCAAAGTGGGTTGTTCGGATGGTTGGAAGGGCTACTTCCAAAGGCACAACTGCTTCCGACCCGTAGGCCAGTGGAAAGGTGTTTCCCCTGTGGCTACCCGAGCAGTTGTTCGGTGACACCAAAGAACATTTGGGAGCTCATCGATCCATGATCCACCTGCGGCCCACCCTCGTGCGGATCCCATGCAGCAGTGTTCGTTGGCGTTTTCGACCAAACCGTTAGCCTGGGGATGAGCCACGGAGGTGAAGTGGTTGTAGATCCCGAGCTCGGCGCACTTCTGCTTGAAGAAGGTGCTGTCGAACTGCTTCCCGTTGTCAGACGTAATCACCCTTGGGACACCAAACCTGCAGAGAAGGTTCTTCCATACGAACTTCCATGCGGCTTGTTCGGTGATTGTGGTAACGGTTCGGCCTCGATCCACTTGGTGAAGTAATCGATGGCTACGAACAGAAATTTCTTCCGACCTTGGGCCTCTGGAAAGGGACCCAAGATATCAATGCCCCATCTGGCGAAAGGGCGCGGCTCGAACAGACTGTGAAGCTGTTCGGCTGGTTGCTTGATGAGTACTCCGAACTTTTGGCATTCTGGACACTTCCTGACGAAGGACATGCAATCCTTCTGAAGAGAAGGCCACCAGAACCCTGCTCGGATGAGGCTGCGCGCTAGCGTTCTGCCCCCCAGATGGGCTTCCGCACAGCCCCTCGTGAACTTCCTCTATGGCCGCAAGGGCCTCCTCAGGGTTGAGGCAACGCAGAAGAGGTCTTGCAAGGGACCGCCGGTACAGCTTGCCTTCTACGAGGGTGAAATGCTGCGAGCGCATCCTGACTTTCCGAGCTTCGTCCTGTTCGGGGAGGAAGCTCACCTCGGAGGAGGTACGCCACGAGAGGGTCCACCCAACTTGGGGTTGGTGGGCCCGTTTCTATGGCGGCTACATCAATCTCCGTGCTCGGCAAGGCGAGCTCTTCAATGAACACAGAGCGAGAAGGGGTGATGTCACCTGAAGATGCCAATTGGCCAGTGCATCAGCTCGCGCGTTCTGCTCCCGTGGAACATGTATAACCTCGAAGTATACGAGGCCCTCTGTCTGGCTCTTGACCTGTTGGAGGTATTGCCATGCGAGGTTCCCTTGCTCCGAACTGTCCGCTCACCTGGCTGGCGACCAGCTGGGAGTCACTAAAGACTCTAAGCCGAATGGCCCCGAGGTGCCTAGCCATGCGATACCGGACAGTCAAGCTTCGTACTCGGCGACGTTGTTGGAGGCTGGAAAGCGGAAACGGAGGGCGTATTGGAACTCTAACCCCTCTGGGGAGGTGAGGACCAAACCTGCTCCGCTTCCGGTGACACAAGAGGATCCGTCAACATAAAGCTCCCATGGGGGCTCGTCTGCCAACGGTGGATCCTGCTCGCCGGAAGGGTGCATTCCGCCACGAAGTCTGCTAACGCCTGCGCTTTGATCGCCGTCCTCGGTCGGAAGCTGATGTCGAACTCTCCCAGCTCGATCGCCCACTTAACCAACCTACCGGAAGCCTCCGGCGCTGCAGGATGGATTTCAGCGGTTGATCGGTTAGCACTGTAACGGAATGGGCATGAAAATAGGGCCTGAGCTTCCGTGCAGCCGTGATGAGAGCAAGGGCGAGTTTTTCTGCTCTGGGGTATCCCTTTCAGCTTCTTGGAGGACCCTGCTGATGTAGTACACTGGATGCTGCGCCGCTCCTATTTCTCTGATCAAGACTGCACTGATGGAGTGTTCAGTGACCGAGAGATACACGAACAGAGGTTCTCCGAGCACAGGCTTTGAGAGAACAGGAGGGGCTGCCAATATGTCTTCAGCTCAGTGAAGGCACCCACACTCATCTCCAGTCCCGTACTTGCCCCCCTTGCTTCGAGGAGCTTTTAGAGCCTCGGAGCAACTTGAAGAAGTTAAAACTTCTTTCTGCTGCTCGGGACATGAACGGTTCAGTGCCGCCAGACCCCCGTCAGGCGTTGGACGTCGCGCACTGTTTTTGGACTGCTCATCTCGAGTACGGCTTGGATTTTTTCCGGGTTTGCCTCTATTCCTCTATTGGATACGAGGAACCCAAGGAACTTACCCGACCGAACACCAAACGCGCACTTGGCAGGATTGAGCTTCATATTGAACCTTCGCAGGGTTGCGAAAGTTTCCTGGAGGTCGAAATGTGGTCGGCACCTGGAAGTGTCTTGACCAGCATGTCATCAACGTAGACCTCCATGTTACGCCCGATCTGCTGCTCGAACATCTTGTTGACCAGCCGCTGGTAAGTCGCGCCTGCATTCTTCAGACCGAAAGGCATCCTGGTGAAACAGTATAAGCCTAAGTCTGTAACGAACGTCGTGGCGTCTTGATCCGGGGAATGCATGCTGATCTGGTGGTAACCAGAGTAGGCATCCAAAAAGCTGAGAAGCTCGTGCCCGGAAGTAGCGTCCACCAGCTGATCAATGCGCGGCAACGGGAAGTTATCCTTGGGCGTTGCCTTATTAAGATCTTTGTAATCCACGCACACACGCCATTTGCCATTGGCCTTGCGCACGAGGACCACGTTGGAGATCCATCTTGGGTATTGGCTTCTCGGAGGAGTCCAACAGTTCGGCTTTTGACCATGTGATCCTGGATCACAGTCTGCCGTTCTCGGTTCACAGGTCGCCTCCTCTGCTGAACTGGTGGGATCCGGGGATCCAACCGGAGGCGATGCACCATGACCTCTGGGGGGATGCCTGGAAGCTCGTCATCAGACCAGGCGAACACGTCCAAATTGGCCAGCAGGAAAGCTGTGTAGTGCTGCTGCTCGGCCTCTGTTAACAAGGCACCATGTACAAAACGTGTTCGGGGTCCTCGTCCACCTGGATGGGGATTAAGTCTTCCGCAGGCGTCCCTCGGCTGGTGGAAGGCTGATCGGCGGTTGGAGGGGCTGCCTCAGCGAGTGGTTGCTTGTCCCTTAAGGAGAGGACATAGCAACGACGAGACTCGCGCTGACAGCCAAGCACCTCGCCTACTCCGCTCGGGGTAGGAAACTTCATCTTCTGATGAAGTGACGAAGGTACTGCTTTGATACGCCCGATCAGACCTCTGCCAAGGATAGCATTGTATCCAGGCATGTTGTTGACGACCAAGAAGTCAACGATCTTGGTCACAACCCTTGGGGCTGTTCCCAAGGTGATCGGAAGGCTAATCCTTCCCATGGGCTGGACCGAAACTCCTGAAAAGCGAACAATGACGAATTTACAGGGGTGAGTTGATCGGCTCGCAGACCCATGAGGACAAAACAGTCGTAAGCCAATACATCGGGGGCGCTTCCATTATCTACCAGAATCCAACGCACATTACAGTGGTTGATGGTGGCCGAAATGACCAACGCATCAGTGTGTGGGGTCGTAACCCCTACAAGATCTTCGTCCGAGAAGGTTATAGCCTCCTCGGGCGGTGCGCGTGAGGATTGGCAGGTATGGGGCCGACCGAATAGCCGAAGGCCTGTCTACGACATGCACTCGCCTTGCGTAATCGCGTCGGCTTCGAGTGCTTTCTCCGCCCGCGCCGAAGCCACCTGCGATCACGTTGATCTCCTGCCCATTGGGCTCGTTGTTGATCAGTGTTCGGGAGTGCAGTCTCGGCGTCGGGGGCGCTCTTCGTTCCGGCGCACGAACCGTCCAAGGTAGCCGCGCTTGATAAGGTCTTCGATTTCGTCCTTAAGCTGGCGGCACTCGGAGGTGTCGTGGCCGTGGTCGCGATGAAAGCGACAGTACTTATTTTGATCGCGCTTCCGGGGGTCGGAGCGCATTCTCTGGGCCACCGAACAAAGCTTCATTCCTGATCTCTGCCAGGATCTGTTCGGGAGCCACGGTGAGGGGGTGTAGTTGGTGAAGGGGCGCGGACGGCGCGGAGAGTCGCCATTGCGCCGTCCCTTCTTCCGATCTCGGTCGGAACCGTTGTCGGAAGGCCGCTTCTTGTCCGAATGCTCCCCCTGCTCGGCCCTGCTCGCCGCCAGGCTCTCCTCGCAAGTTGCGTGGCGCTGTGCGATGGAGAGTAGTTCGGAGCGGGTGGCAGGCTGCTGGACGCCGAGAGTCCTCTGCAAAAAGCCGTCGCGAGTGCCCTGGATGAGGGCACTGGTGGCCAGAGGGACGTCCAGGCGCGAGATGAAGCGCCTCTGTTCGGAACCTCTTGACGAAGTCCCAGAGTGCCTCGCCTTTCTTCTGGCGCACAGCCAGAAGAGAAGCCGCCGTTCACGGCTGCGATCTCCCGCCAAGGAAGTTGTCCCTGAAGGACTTCTTCAGTTGGCGGAAGGAAGTGATAGAGCCCGCAGGGAGGGTTTCAAACCAGGCCCTGGCGGTCTCTTTGAGCGTTGCAGGGAAGCCCTGCATTTAGCTGTGTCTGATGCTCCGTGGAACACCATGTGCGACTCGAAGCCGTGGATGTGGTCGGCCGGGTCGGTCGTGCCGTCGTAGGGAGCGATGGTGGGAAGAGGGAGCTTGGAGGAGACCTGGGCCTCCAGGATCTCCCTAGTGAAAGGGGAGCGGAAGTCCAAGTCGTCCTACGCTGGAGCTTTCCCCTCCGCCCGCTGGACCATCGCGTCCATACGACGCTCCAGATCGACCACGCGCTTGAGGCGCCTGGCGAGCTCCTGCTCGGAGTTGGCGGGCCCCCCTCGTCCCGAGGCATGGGAGTTGCCTCCCACGACTGATCGCGGCGGACGAGGGGAGACAATAGAGCGGCGAGGCGAACGCCCTGGCGCTCTGGTGCCCGCTCCTCCGACGGGCCCGGAGGGACCGGCGCGGCGACTCCGCCTGCTGCTCCTGAGGCGCCAGGGGGACGCGGGAGTGTCGATGCGATGACTCCGCCTGCCGCTCGCGCGGCAGGGAAACCGCCGGGGCCGCTGCTCCCGTCAACTGGGCCTGCAGGGCGAGGCAGACGCCCGTCAACTGCTGCATTTGCCCCCGGAGCTCCGCTACTTCGAGGGCAGTTGCAGGTGCGGTAGTCGTTGGTGCCGGGGCGTCGTGGTTTGCGCCGGCGGTGGCGACGACGACGTCACCAGGGGGGGATCGGCGACGGGAGTCCCCTCGCGACTGGCGAGACCTCGTCGCCCTGCTTCCTATGTTCTGGTATGAGGATCGTCCTCGAGCCATGGCAGCGTCGTTCCCACAGACGGCGCCAAATGTGGTGGTATGATCCTGTTTGGGCCTGAGCCAAACGGGCCTCCACTAGAAAGAATAGGGAAGATGATCGCTGGTGAGGACGAAGACCTGCAAAACCAAAGATGATCAAGGGGGGCCCGGTGAAGACCGGGGAACCCTCCGATGCCTAAGTCAGTGAGAACTTGCAAGGCAGGGGTTTCGGAATATGAGAGCGTGTTCGCGTCAGGAAGAGAACGTACCCTGCATGGTACTATACCTGTGCTTTTATAGACGTCGGTGCCAAGGCCAACGTGCGTAACGTTGGTGGATCGTGCCTGAGAAGGCGCCTTGATGGGCGCGCATAACGGGGGGTTATGCGCTCAGGTGACCGTTGGGGATCCCAGGCAGATCGTGCCTCTTGATGATGGAGCCCGTGACCTGGGGCAGTTATAACCGCAGTGTAAGCCGGGGAGTCAGCTCGGTGGCCCCTGGTGACGCCTTCCGAGCAGATGACCCACGCGAGGGGTCGAATGAGCTATTCGGCGACATCCAGGGTATTCCGGGCAGCGAGGTTGAGGTCCGTGCTCGGAAGCTGCCTGCTGACGAGCTCGGCAGTCCTTTCGGAAGGATGACCAGCGCATGGGTCTCCTTTCACCTGCTCCGTACGAAGGCGTGGGCTCGCACGAGGAGGCTACTACCGGATGGGACGGAGTTAATGGGCCTTGACATGATGGGCCTAGGTGGCGGAAAATAGCCACCACAGGGATGAAGAATAAATAAATAAATTATTTTTTCATCATCCTTATTCTCAGAGGTGTACGTGGCGGAATTATGGACAGATTTGATCTTTTGAGAATGTACGTAGCGGACCCCAAATAATAGATTAAAGTGGTGATGATTCGATCTTCTGAGGGGAATTTGTGGTGCGGAGACCCCCTTGTTTACCTCACCTCCGTCATCGAGATTGGACATACGCGACAAGAATAAGAAAACAGAAAAAAGAAAAAAGAATAAGAAACAAACACAATGATTATATATATTATATATATATATATAATATATATATATATATATATATATATATATCTATACTATCCTATATTCTCAGTTTTACAACTACAGGTGGCAGCACCGGACTTCTTCAGATTGCCGCCAAAAACCTGAAAACCAGACTTTGTTCCTCGCCGCGGCTGCCTCCCTCGCTCCTTCTCTTTCCTCCCTCCCGCGATCCTGGCCAAACTGAGGTAGATGTGAATCTCCCTCTGGGTCTTCCTGCCAGTCCCGGTGTTGGTAGCCATTCCCCTATCCCTAGCCCTCTTCCACCGCCCTATCCCTAGCCCTAGCCCTAGGTCACCGCATCCTCACCGTCGCTAGTCTTCCTGCCCGGCGTTTGTAGCCATTCCACCTTCCCTCGCAACATCCCTCACCGTCGCAGCTCCCAATGGCGTTTCACCTACCCAGTACTTCGCAGCATGCCTCCTCACCGTCGCAGCTCCCAATGGCGTTCCCATACCTTTCTTCGCCATCGCATACCTCACACCCTCGCATGCCAGTCCACCTCATACCCTCGCCGTCGCATACCTCGCAAGCTCGCGCTCGCCAGTTCTTCGCCATCTACCTCTTCGCCGTAGCCCTCGCCGGTTCTTCGCCATCTACCTCTTCGTCGTCCTCGAGTACCTCGCCGCCGAGGTGCTGGAGCTGGCGAGGAACGCAATGACAAGGTTGCTCGGGGCGGTGAGGAGTACATTGTGAGGAACGACCGGTAGCTGAGCAGGTTCCTCGGGGCGGTGATCTGTCTTCCACAGGTATTGTTGAGCTTTGGAATTTTGAACTTTTGAATCCTCTTGAAGATTCAAGGTATTGTTGGAAGAAAAGGTCATCTTTAGCAGATGCAGGGGAGTTGGCTAGGATTAGTTTAAAAAAATAGCCTGCAAATGTGAACAGAAAACAGGCAATGGCATGCAGTTGCAACAGGTGGCACCATTTCATTGTGGGGGGAATCCTTGCGAATGATATGAGGATGGGTTAAAATATAGGTGTCTTAATCTGAGGTTCTTAGTGGAATTTTCTTAAGCACTGGGATCCATGTCTTTGAAATTATTTTCCAATTATTACATCCATGTGTTCTCGCCTCCTGATAATTCCATTTTCTGCAAAGCTTATTTCAAAGTTAAAATTTTCTGCATTTTCTGTAAAATTTTCCTCTGTTTTGTTCTGGTCACTATGGTTGTAAGATTTTTAAATATGTACTTCAATAGAAACTCTCTTTGTTAAACAGGTTAGATGAAAGCATATGGTAGAACAAGAGATAAGTGCATCAATACATTACTCCTTAGATTATCTCCAGTTTCTAATTGCCTCAGTATGTATTTTTTTGTTCTTATAATGTATATATACTAAAAGCATGAAATTTAGCTCCTATAGATCATTTCACTCCTTCTGTAATGTAGCAATGACCTGAATAATGATGTATTGATGTCATGATCATATATATCATTGGAAGCTTTTAATGGCAATCTATGTATCTTACTTTTCCTATTTTTTAAATTCTGAATAATAATTTTAATAAGGCTGAAACCTCCAACCTAACTTCATTAGTGCATCCTTATTAAAAGGATGGAGATTTATATCATAAATCCACCTGATGGTTTTAATGTATCTTTCTTTTCTGTGTTAGAGGGTTTCCTATTCTGTTTTAGAGGGTTTCCTACTCTACATTACTGCTTATCTTTAATTCTGTTTAAGATTTTTCAGTGGTATCTTTTTCATATTTTTCTCCGTGCCTGATATTTTTCTGTCTATTTCAGTGGTATCCTTCGTTCGCATCGTCGAGCTTGCAGCCTTCCCGTCGCAGCCTCACAGTCTCCATTTTAAGAGAGGTACTCAACGGTGTTTCCCCAACTACTTCAATAGAAACTCTCTTTGTTAAACAGGTTAGATAAAAGCATATGGTAGAACAAGAGATAAGTGCATCAATACATTACTACTTAGATTATCTCCAGTTTCTAATTGCCTCAATATGTATTTTTTAAATTGTCTTCTTACTGGCTATAATTTACTTCATTTTGGTTGTGTTTTAATGATTGATAATCCCACTGTCATCCTCTCTTATGGGCATGTCTTATTCTTTACTAAAATGTTCCTTTCTGTCATCCTCTATGATTGTCATTAGATTTTTTCCACCACTATGTGTCCTCGTGTAGCCCCTTTGCAGATTATAATAGAATGTTCATATTTCTTAAATTTTGATGTATCAAGATCGCATGCATCAAATTTAAGGATGTCATATATAGTCATATTCCACTAAAAACTATTAGCACGTGATCTATTCATCCGGTGATCCATAAACAACTATTAGCATGATATTAAAATGTTTTCACTGCAGTTATAGGAATGCTGTAACACCCTCCCTCCGACCGCACACATACACATACGTCACATATCACATAGCTCTTGATCGGAGGAGGGGTTACACTGACAAACTTTCGTTATGGGTAGATATATCCGTGCAATGCACAAAACTGGCAAACCATTCCACAAAGGTATCTTTGAACACATTAAACTTCACAAGGTAACAAAGTATTAATATTCATTATTTACAAAAGACAAGTTTCTCTCTCTAACTTAATACATCATCAACTAAAAGAAACTACTAAAACTATATTATTCTTCTTCATTTCTTCATCGTCCGCAGCGGAATTAGGATTCACATGAAGCTGAGATTATACACACCTTCAATCTGAAAGGGTTGGAGGAAACAAAGGCGTGAGTCGGAAGGACTCAGTAGGTGACAGTAAACATAAAGATAGGAGTTTCAAATTTTAGAGCTTCAAGAGTATTCAGAAAGTGCATATATGGAACAAACATAATTGCTCATGAATCTTCATACTTAACATAAACATATAGCCCAAATTAATTTCATGACGGGCTCAAACGAATATCAGAACAAAGTCATATTTGTCTTTCAAAATTCATATCATAACTTGATTTCGGAACAAACTTGACAGGCATCACTGCTCTCAAGAGGTTACTATATAGACGTAATATACCATCTTCAGTGCCTAGGCGATTCCAGCACCTTAGATCTTGTTCATTGCGCAAGAACGGGGTTTATTACCCACCATCGTCAGTCCATTGACTTGGATTTACCTACAAACTGTCGCCCTCAGCTGATCACAAGTGGCTGGTGCTACCACAAGTGATCCTAAACCCTCTTTTGAAGAGAACACTGTCTTCATATCATAAATTTCTTTTCATGAGCATAACAAAGATTGGAAATCCAAAGGTAGTTTTGATTGAGAATAAATACAGATATCTTGGTGACAAAGTTGTTCGGAGTTCAATAATATAAGAAAGACAATTGGTTGAGACCGGGTTATGACTCAAGTCAATAACTTCAGAAGATTTGAATCATATAGGAATCCAAAAGAAGATGAAGATTCATAATGGTCATCACAAATTATTCACATCTCATGAGGTGTTCAAACATATGAACTCTCAAGTGGTCAAGTTTTATAAACTTAGTTACCGAATACCGAAGAATAGACTCAATCGGAGTACTATTCGTAATTGACAACTTTAAAAATAATTCAAGGAGAGTTAAGGTACTCAAAGTGGATGAATTTTTCAGTAACATGACAGTAAATATCAAGGTAAATGAGAGGGTAACTTACATGGCTTTTAGGATGAAGTTCTAACATGGATTCAGACATGAAAGAGTGCAGAAATTTGAATCAGCACTGCATCTGTCGACAGGCAGGAAGGGATGTCGACAGATGAGAGCAGACAGAGCTCAGATTATCTGGCTCTGTGTGTATCTGTCGACAGATGCAAGGGATCTGTCGACAGATCCACACAGTCCAGAAACCTGAAGTTCTGTCAGACGACTGCGTCTGTCGACAGATTTGGGCTGTCTGTCGACAACCGCCTATTTCTCACTCATAAATGACTTAGAATGTACTCTAAACATGCTGACAATGGAACCTATGAATCAAGACATGATGTTATCAAATATAAGAGTCTAATTGTAGATCTCACAGTGGTTTATAGGCTAAACAAGAGACATGGAACAAGAGGGTTGCAATTCAAGCTTGTCTAGCTAAAAACTAGACATAGTATATTGTTGGAAGTAAGGCCCTTATACAAGGATTATATGGAAGATTTCCACAAGATAAACTCTCAAACTCATGGTATTTAATGCTCCAAAATCAAGGTTTGAGGTACAACTACTAAATGGAAAGTAACCTCACTGTTCTAAAGATATCGAAACTTTTAGCAAATCTATAACATAACCATGGATCATGGGTGGAAGGAGAAATTGGGAACCTACTTGATCTGAAAGAAAAGTGAAGATTCTTCTTCGTAATCACATGGTTCCAAAGGAGTTAAGGAAATCAAACAAAAGTTTGGAATTATAACCTCGTATACAGACTAAACCAAGGTTGGTTAACAAGCTTAAAGGCAACTTTGAACAAGGCTATGATCTTTCTGACAAGAACAGAGGGTAAAGATTTAGAAGGGAATAGGAACCTATAGACATACGTACTTACACACGATTTATGAGGATGGTTACACAGTTCATATGAGGATTTGCAAGTTTAAGACAAGTATATAGAGATCCTGAACTCTTTAGCCAAGGTCAGAGACAAGGATTTAGAAAAGAAGGAAGAACCCTTCTTGACTTCAAGATCAACGAAATCCTTGAATACATCTAATTAAAAATGAAGCAAAGCAAGAAGAACTATACAGGTCATGGCACAAACAGGAGACATGGTTCCTACAAATGAAGAAACCATGAGCATATACATAGGAAACTGAGAAGGATTGGAGGTATGCCACCTACTTGACTTGGAAGGTAATGCTTCCACTCCGATGGCCCACAATTGATGAAAGAAATGGAACCAAGGGTGCAACACAATAGTCCCCTGAATCAGCTCACAAAACCTTCGATGGAAGCTATGGAAGCAGCAGCTCAACAGCTAGTCTCCCACGCGAGGGTGCAAGCACAGCTACCATAAGAACAACTCCAGTAAATGGCTCCAACGCATACAGCCCCAACAGCAATTCACCAACCAGTCATCCACACAGGGATGAAATCTCACTACAGCAGAAACTTTTTTCCCTAAGCAAGCAGCAGCAGTGGAAGAGAAAACACTTCCACGAAGGTGAGGGAAAGCTTTTATAAGCTCTCAGCCTTCACACATGCTTGGCACGTCGGCCATGCATGTGTCAAGGTATGAATCTCCCTTAACCTCCCAAGGACACCTGCTCCATGCAACTTCCAAAGGCGACACATATGGGTAAAACGTGGTGATGATCTACACCATGAAAAGTGGGTTACGTGGCCCCTGATGCGTGGGTAGAAAAATCGCCCCAAAAATAGTTGCGTCGGCTAAATCTCAAAATCCGGTCATCAAAAATTTTAGATAATTACATATTTGATATCACCACATTTTTCTAAGAATTATGGTATTCTCATATTTTATTTTCGTTACAGTTTTCCGGTGTCGCCCTGTGGGAGCGCGCACCTCTAAATACGTTACTGGAATAACATTTACTAATGTAAATTAATCCTAAATGAGTGTTAATTACATATCTTGATAGTGGTTATATTTAATAATCTAATTTTTCATAGTTTTCTAGTAAATAGGATTTTCGGGGTGTTACAAATGCAATGTGGTATACTTTGAAGTCAAAGAGTTTATAGTCTACAGGACATTGTTTTACTATTGTGTGGAATTGATATTGTTTCTGGGGTTTCATATTGATATTGTTTCTGGGGTTCATATGAATACTTTTTTAGATCTGTATAGATTAGGATTTCACACTATAGATTCAAATCTCATTGATAGCATTTTTTTTTAAAGATGATATAAACAACACCATGCTTGAATCCAAACATTCGCTCTGCCCTTCCCCTACCACTGTCCTTCCCCAAATGAGATTTTTTCACACAAATTCCATCCATATATCTGCCAAAGACTGAAGAAACATCCCACAATCCGAAATCCCCAGAGCAGAAAATCCATAGGATAATAATCAGATCTCATGAGGCACCCCACAATAAATTTTGTCATAACAAGCTCTGCCTTACAAAAAGGTTTAAACAACCTATTCCACAGATAAAATTCAAATTGAAAAGGCCTCCAACCAGACTGCTCAAATACAACCCACATCCAAAATTCTCCACCTGGAAGTTCCTGAGCAACTGAAACAATCCACTGGAGGCACTGCCCCATATAGAAATCTTTCAGAAGCAGTCCAGCTGCTTAGGTCCACCCAGACCAATACTGAAGAGGAATCCACTTCAACCTCCCACATACCAATCTTTAACATAACCACCAAGTCAAGGTCGAAGATGAGGGGCACCTGCTTTCTCCAGAACTATACTCCCCTTGACTGCTAAAGGGAGAGAATTAGTATCCAGGAAAATTTTATTCTGTTTAGAGTTGCAAGCAAAATTAGCTAACTGATCTGCCACTTTATTGCATTCTCTTACAGTATGGATAAATCTCAGTGACATAAGCTTATGGACTTTAAGAAAATCATTCCACCAAGGAAACAACTGCCAAGGAATGTCTGCAGGAGGATTAGAGCAGATGAGAACTAAAAATTGACAATCCATTTCTACTAAGAGCTCAGTTTGACCATGAGAAAGGAAAAGCTGGAGGCCATGAATCAATGCTCTAAGTTCAGCCACTATACATGAATCTTTTCTCAAACCGCGCGTTACGCCCAGCGAAGGTTCTTTCTTTTGGTGAAATCTGTTTCTTTTTTTCCCCAGCGAAGGTTCCTGTTTCTTTTTTGCCCAGCGAAGGTTCTTTCTTTGGTGAAACCTATTTCTTTTTTTTGATTTTGCCTTCCTTATGTTCTACCCAAAATCTCTTCGGCAATCCTTTCTTATCATCTACCAAGACCTTCCGCCAATAAGTATTATATTGTAGAGGAACCTAGATATTCCAGACTATGCTTAAACTTTTCTGGCTGTTTACCTACTATGGAATTTGGAAATTCTTGAGCAAAACAATTGTCGAAGATGTTCTACATTCCATGACTTAAATATCCACAGCTTCTTTTTAGGCCTATATATTTTCAGAGGCATCAATTCCTGCTCTGCCTATTCTGCTTTGATGTGCATATTTCTTTCCTTTTGTTGCTCATTTTGTTTATCTGGATTTTCTTTCCCATTTATCTTTGACATACCTTCCTTATTGCTGTAAATGTGTTTTTACTCCTTTCTGTTGTTTTTTTGTTCATGTTGTGCTCTATTGACATTTTGTACATAATGGATTCACAGGGAAACTACAAGGGCATTATTCAACGTTCCTGATCCTGAAACACTGACAACCAGTCAAGCTGCCTGTTTAACTGTCTCATCTAATTTTGAGGTATGCATCAATTTCTTAGTTATTCTAGATGTATATGTGAATCATTATACGTGTGGCAATCTGTACATCTGGCCTCCGCCACTCCAGGCATCTGACTGAAATGAGTTGTTATGGCTTCACACTGAACTGTAAGATGGAAAACTTTAAGATGCATTGTTTGCCATTCTCTTTTGACATTTTACACCTGAAAGCCAAGTAGAGAGAATACGAGAATAAATAGCTAGCATTTAAACATCAATTTAATTGGAAAATCATAGTGTTGCATGCCTGAACACTAAAGAAAAAAATTCTGAGAATAAACATGGTACAACTTTATTTTTTGTCCCAAAGTGCATAACATTTTTTTTTGAATTTAAGCTAATCCATATTCACAAGTAGCAAAAAGTATAGGGATTAAGCATTGAATTCAGTTTTTAGAGCAGATGGAGAATGAGGAGGCATGTCAAAATGTCACCTTGTGGCAGAGAATTCAATTTTGTACAGTGGTTCATTTTTCTGAAGTAAATAAATTGGGGAAAAGAGAGTGAGGGGGTAGTTTTAACATGCCTTGAGTTTTCTGTGCAAATCCCATGAATCAATGCTCTAAGTTCAGCCACTATATATGAATCAACCCAGTTCAGGCTTCTGCCACCTGACAATTCTGGGCAATTCATCTGATTCATTTAAACCCAGTTGAGGCTTCACTTAAACTATAGTTCTATTCATCTGATTGATTGTTAGTTTCCACTTAACTGGCTCTGCATTCTGATCAACATATTATAATAACCACCATTCTTATTCTTACTTGATGAGCAATGCCCTGTCTGCAAAAGATAAAGAGTTCAGTTTCCAGTTAACTGGCTCTCTTATGTAATCTTTTAATAGGTAAAGTGGTGTACTTAATTAATGAGTACTCGAGTTCCCAGTTTACTGGGCGCATTAAATTTTTTTTTGTAAGTAAGCATTTTTTTCCATCTAATATTATTTTTTTTCTCTGAAGGCCTTAATTGATGGCACTCTTTCTTAACTCTCATTTCCAATTACATGTAATGTAGTTGGGGGACATATATATTTAGGAATGATCCTAAGAATGGCACATGAATATCATCAAGGCAATGTAGCCTGAAAACATATATCTTGGGTGATTGATTATTGAAATGTTGATTCATATGATCTTTCTTCCTCATATCAGACTTTTTTTTTTCTTTCAGGCAGTTGGTTTGGAGTTTATAGGGTTCTCATCCATTCTTCATTCCGAAAATTGTAGGTAGGCATATACATATTTTATAATGTGATTGCCTGTAAGATATCCTGATTTACAAAAAAACTATCTTCTTCTTCTTCTACTTTTATATTTTTTACAGAAACGCATGATTAAGTACAATTAGATGAAAGTTTCTTATTTTGTTCATACAAAATTCATGAGTTTTTAAAGCACGGTTTTTCTAGCTCTAATCCTAGCTACTTCATAACTTAGTTTAGACTACTATCTTCCCAGATGTAAGTAGATTGTTTGTGATTTTTTAGAGTTTTTGCTGATTCTTATTATATTCTGCAAATTTGAACTTCATAATGGCCCTGTCAAAAAACTAATTTTCTAAAGATAACTAACAATTGATAAATTTGAACTTCATTTTATGCCTAAATCAGAAATGTCTCTTATCTAATTAGGGTGAAAGATTTTCCCCTCCCATTTGTCCTGTCCCTCTGAGCTTATAACTACAGTAGGGACATGAGGACAATATCTTGGTGGGTTATTTGTGTTAGAGCAAGTTGGAACAGGACAGGAGGCGGCATTTGGGGGGAACCTATTCCCAATCATCTCCATTAATGATCTTTAGCAAATTAGTTGTATAGGATATGTGCTTTTCACCCACTACATATAAACAATTAAGTTGGGTTTTTAAGGAGTATGATATATACTTTCATGTTGTATATATCAAGTCCTCTGATCATAGGATATAGGGAATGTCACAGTTTCCAAGTCTTAATCTGATGTCTTGGCTAGATCCTTCACAGTGAACTGTCAAATCTTTGCAGGTATGTCAGGTGAATTGACCTGTCAATGTGTTTTAAGGTTTATTAGATACAGGAGGTTCATGCACTAGGTACGCCCTTTACAAAGCATTTGGCGCTTTAATAAGATCCAAAATTATAACAGCACTAGCGGGCTTGCGTCATTCAAGCCAGCGGGATTCTGATGAGGAGGAGGTAGTATCAACCTGCACTCTGTAAAACCTATTTGATCTTCAGTCTCACAGTTTAACTATTATATTCTTCTTTAAATGTGGAACCTGCTTAAAAAGATAGAGGAGGTTCATACCGGCTCAAACAGGAACGAATAAATGTCCTCAAGCTGGGATCAACATCAACATCATGTACAACCCCTACCACTGTCCTTCCCAAAATGAGATTTTGTCACAAAAATTCCATCCATATATCTGCCAAAAACTGAAGAAACATTCCACAATTCAAAATCCCCAGAGCAGAAAATCCATATGATAATAACCAGATCTCATGAGGCACCCCACAATAAATTTTGTCATAACAAGCTCTGCCATACAAAAATTATCAAAAAATATGCCAGAAGCAGATGAAGAAAGGTTTAAACAACCCATTCCATAGAGTGTTAGAGATTATCAATCAATACCATTTCCAGAAGGTGTTGTTCTAATCGATGGACAAAATAAACTCATGCAAGATGAGTTGCAGTATGATAGACAAGCATTGTCAAGAGAGCACAGAATATTACTTTCCAATCTAAATGATGAACAAAGAGATGTTTATGAAACAATCATGTGTGCAATTGCAAATAACCATGGACGAGTATTTTTCCTCTATGGATATGGTGGTACTGGAAAGACGTATTTATGGCAAACTCTTACTTCTGCTTTACGTTCTGAAGGAGAAATTATACTTACTGTAGCATCCAGTGGAATTGCATCTCTCCTACTTCCTGGAGGGAGGACGGCTCATTCTAGATTTGGGATACCTTTGACGGTGAATGAAGATTCTACTTGCAACATTAAACAAGGAAGTCCATTGGCCGAACTGTTGGTTAAGACAAAATTAATTATTTGGGATGAAGCACCAATGATGCATAGATTTTGTTTCGAAGCTCTTGATAGAACTTTAAGAGATATCCTCAGATTTGCTAATCCAACAAGTGCAGATGAACCCTTTGGTGGTAAAGTGGTTGTTTTAGGAGGTGATTTCAGACAAATCTTACCAGTCATTCCTAAAGGTAGCAGAGAGGACATTGTGTTTGCAACAATTAATTCTTCATACCTGTGGAGTTCATGTCAACTGCTTAAACTAAGCAAAATATGAGGATGTTGAGTGGTTCTTCTGCATCTGATATAACAGAGATTCAAGAATTTGTAGATTGGATTTTGAAAATTGGAGATGGTCGTTTAGGTCAGCCTAATGATAGAGAAGTAGATATAGAAATTCCGGATGAATTGCTTATTAAAGATTCTTGCAATCCACTTGCAGCAATAGTTGACAGTACATATCCATCATTGTTGGATAATTTACACGACACACTCTATCTGCAAGAGAGAGCTATCCTTGCTCCTACATATGATCATGTTGTGAGTATTAATGAATATATGCTTTCTTTAGTCCCAGGAGAAGAAAAGATATATCTAAGTTCTGACACCATTTGCAAGGCTGACAATGATAGTGAAACTCATGAGGATCTCTATACTTCAAACTTTCTCAATAGTCTCAAAATTTCAGGAATCCCAAATCATATGTTGAAGTTGAAGATTGGTATACCTGTCATGTTGCTTAGAAACATTGGTCAAAGTGCCGGGTTGTGTAACGGGACGCGATTGAAAATCACTAATTTGGGAAACCATGTTCTAGAAGCACATGTCATCTCTGGAAATAAAATTGGACAGAAAGTTTTCATTCCTCGGATCATACTGACACCTTCGCAAACAAAATGGCCGTTCAAACTACAGAGACGACAATATCCATTGTCAGTTTGCTTTGCAATGACTATAAATAAGAGTCAAGGCCAATCACTATCACATGTTGGTTTGTATCTTCCAAGGCCAGTTTTTAGTCATGGACAATTATATATTGCTGTTTCGAGAGTTAAGAGTAAAAAGAGATTGAAAATTTTGGTGACAGATAAGCAAGGAGAAATAACAAACACTACAACTAATGTTGTGTTTAAAGAAATATTTCAAAATTTGGCATAGGTCAGTATTATACTCTACTAGCCTTTTTATTTATTTATCTTCCCATCCCAGATTTGGGTTTAATTCATCTTCAAATATAATATTGTTGCAGTGTTACATTTTTTTATCATATGTTGTGACATTATTTAATATCAAATAAGATGAGTCATTTTTTGTCATGCAGATTATGGCTCCCAAAATTAATTTTATCGATGAGATTAATCTATTTAAGGAGACATGGAAAATCAAGGTGAAAGTAACAACTCTATGGAATACAAGCAAGTTCAACAATCCTGAAGAAGTGTTTAGTATTGACTTTATTTTAATAGATGAAAAGGTAATTTATTTACCATTCAAATATATTTTTTATTTTGGTAGTCATTAAATATATTAATATTATTTATTAACAGGGTGGAAAGATCCAAGCAACAATGAAGAAAAGTCTCTTCAATAAAATCAGTTGTCAATTGAAAGAAGACAGTTCTTATGTAATTACAAACTTTGGAGTTGGGGAGAATATTGGAAGCTATAAGCCTACTCAACATGCCTTCAGAATCAACTTCCTTTATTCAACGTCTGTTAGAGAATGCCATGACATGTTAATGCCAACCAAATCATTTGATTTCACCGCATTTGAAGACATCACTTCAAATCGCATTGATGTCACATACTTGGTTGGTAACACTACAAGAAAAAGCGCATATAGAGACCGATTTAGAGACCGAAATTTTCGGTCCCTATTCGGTCCCAAAATAGGGACCGAATAGAGACTGAAAATTTCAGTCCCAAATATAGAGACCGAATAATTTCGGTCCCCATTCGGTCCTCATTTTGGGACCGAATAGGGACCGAAATTATTCGGTCTCTATTTTTGGGACCGAATAATTTCGGTCCCTATTCGGTCCCAAAATAGGGACCGAAATTATTCGGTCTCTATATTTGGGACCGAATATTTTCGGTCCCTATTCAGTCCCTATTCAGGGACCGAATAGGGACTGAAAATATTCGGTCTCTATATTTGGGACTGAATAATTTTAGCTCCTATTCGGTCCCTGAATAGGGACCGAATTGAGACTGACTTTTGGTAATAAAATTTAGTTCAAAATTACCATAATTATCATAAAAATATGTTTATACCAAAAATGTGGATATTGAGAATTTTTGATGCACGGTTAATGAGGTAAATATGATTTATCTACTTTTAGGATAATTTATACTTGATAAATATTTTTTCAGGAAAATTTTAAATAAAAATTGCCATAAACTTGTTTACGTAAGATTTAACATGCATCTAAATGTGAACATGTGTAAGTAGTGGTAGGTATGTGTAAAAGTGTATATATTTATTAGTATATATATATTTATTTATATGTGTGTTTGTGTGTGTGTTAATAAAAGAAAAGATAAAATAATGTCTAAAAGATTATTAGGTATACTTACGTGTTTTAGCTAATACTCAGTCTTAGCTAGGCAAGTGTTCTTTGTGAATTGAAGGATTCTTATTCTTCTTCTTTTTTTTCTGACTGTGTTTTGAAAATAGTACTAGTAGTGTCAACACATCTATCCAGTAGTGTTGACCTATCTATCTAGTAGTGTCAGTTAACACTATCTATCCAGTAGTGTCAACACTATCTATATATGCAGTACTAGTGTTGACCTATCCGTACTCATGTGTCAACACTATCTATATATCCAGTAGTACTGTCACCATTATCTATCTAGTAGTGTTGACCGATTTATCCCTTATAGCGTCGACCTATCCCTTCATAGTATCGACCAATACCTTGTAGAGAGTTGACACTTTCCTTCAGAGTGTCAACACTCTCTTCTATTCAGGTTGACACACTCTGTCATGTTTTTTCTGTGAAATAGGAGAAGGAGCTAAAAAGGCAGCCGACATTTTCCGAGGTGTTCGATAGAACACACAAGAAAAAAGGAACGGATGCATACATTAGCGATAGAGCCCGAGTGGTTGCAGTAAGTATTTAGAAGATATTCACTATTTAATTTTTCACATTAATATGAATATTAACTACTATTGTTTTTTTTGCTTTCTTGCAGGAGTCATACAGCCAACAAATGACAGAGAAGTACGTCGGGGAGGACGAGCAGCCGTCGTTAGATCCTGAGGTATGGGTTGCGGCATCTGGGGCCCCAAAGAAAGGCCATGTGTATGGTTTTGGGCACAGCATCGACACGAGCTGGGTGTTATCTGGAGGATCCAGCTCAGGGTCACAGACCAGTGCATTCCACGCAGGAGTTGGTACTCCAGGTACTTCTCCAGGACAACTGATGGGCTTCATTGACAGTAGGATATCGGGCTTAGAGTCTCGTCTGACGGATTCGATGGAGACTCGTCTAGCCCAGATGCTGATGCAGATGACCGATGCACTACAGGCCCAGCTCTCCCAGTCCCTCTCCCAGGTTATCTCCCAGATCAACATTCCTCCTCCACAGGCAGCACCTCCTCCACAGGCAGCACCATCGACATCAGCACACGCTCCTCACGTGAGTAAATTTATTTTATTTCAGAGGTTTAATTTTAACAGTTAACTTAGTTAACTTAGTTTAACTTTAATTTGGGTTGATCGACACACAATTTCTTGTTAAGCGAGTTAGGTTAGTTAAAAAGGGAGAACTTAGGTAGGTTTGGGGGTTCAAAATTAGAAATACTCATCCGATTGGCCTCCGATTTTTTTCAGAACGGTCGGGGCGATGAGTGTGACTCGTGGAAACTGACGGAGTTCAATTCGGACTCCCGGTTTGACCTCGACGCTCCAAGTTGTCTTAACCAAGTTAGTTTAGTTAAAAAATGAAAAACATCGGTTTGAGGGACCAAAATTAGAAATACTCATCCGATTGGCCTCCGGTTTGTTCCAGCACGGTCGGGCCGATGAGTGTGACATGTGGAAACTAACGGAGTTCAATTCGGACTCCCGGTTTGACCTCGACGCTCCAAGTCGTCTTAACCAAGTTAGTTTAGTTAAAAAATGAAAAATTTCGGTTTGAGAGACCAAAATTAGAAATACTCATCCGATTGGCCTCCGGTTTGTTCCAGCACGGTCGGGCCAATGAGTGTGACTTGTGGAAACTGACGGAGTTCAATTCGGACTCCCGGTTTGACCTCGACGGTCCAAGTCATCTTAACCAAGTTAGTTTACTTAAAAAATGAAAAACTTCGATTTGAGGGACCAAAATTAGAAATACTCATCCGATTGGCCTCCGGTTTGTTCCAGCACGGTCGGGCCGATGAGTGTGACTTGTGGAAACTGACGGAGTTCAATTCGGACTCCCGGTTTGACCTCGACGCTCCAAGTCGTCTTAACCAAGTTAGTTTAGTTAAAAAATGAAAAACTTCGGTTTGAGGGTCCAATGTTAGAAATACTCTTCCGATTGGCCTCCGGTTTGTTCCAACACGGTCGGGCCGATGAGTGTGACTTGTGGAAACTGACATAGTTCAATTCGGACTCCCGGTTTGACCGCGACGCGCCAAGTCGTCTTAACCAAGTTAGTTTAGTTAAAAATTGAAGAACTTCGGTTTCAGGGTCCAAAATTAGAAATACTCATCCGATTGGCCTCCGGTTTGTTCCAGCACGGTCGGGCCGATGAGTGTGACTTGTGGAAACTAACGGAGTTCAATTCGGACTCCCGGTTTGACCTCGACGCTCCAAGTCATCTTAACCAAGTTAGTTTAGTTAAAAAATGAAAAACTTCGATTTGAGGGACCAAAATTAGAAATACTCATCCGATTGGCCTCCGGTTTGTTCCAGCACGGTCGGGCCGATGAGTGTGACTTGTGGAAACTGACGGAGTTCAATTCGGACTCCCGGTTTGACCTCGACGCTCCAAGTCATCTTAACCAAGTTAGTTTAGTTAAAAAATGAAAAACTTCGATTTGAGGGACCAAAATTAGAAATACTCATTCGATTGGCCTCCAGTTTGTTCCAGCACGGTCGGGCCGATGAGTGTGACTTGTGGAAACTGACGGAGTTCAATTCGGACTCCCGATTTGACCTCGACGCTCCAAGTCGTCTTAACCAAGTTAGTTTAGTTAAAAAATGAAAAACTTCGGTTTGAGGGTCCAATGTTAGAAATACTCTTCCGATTGGCCTCCAGTTTGTTCCAGCACGGTCGGGCCGATGAGTGTGACTTGTGGAAACTGACGGAGTTCAATTCGGACTCCCGGTTTGACCTCGACGCTCCAAGTCATCTTAACCAAGTTAGTTTAGTTAAAAAATGAAAAACTTCGATTTGAGGGACCAAAATTAGAAATACTCATCCGAGTGGCCTCCGGTTTGTTCCAGCACGGTCGGGCCGATGAGTGTGACTTGTGGAAACTGACGGAGTTCAATTCGGACTCCCGATTTGACCTCGACGCTACAAGTCGTCTTAACTAAGTTAGTTTAGTTAAAAAATGAAAAACTTCGGTTTGAGGGTCCAATGTTAGAAATACTCATCCGATTGGCCTCCGGTTTGTTCCAGCACGGTCGGGCCGATGAGTGTGACTTGTGGAAACTGACGGAGTTCAATTCGGACTCCCGGTTTGACCTCGACGCTCCAAGTCGTCTTAACCAAGTTAGTTTAGTTAAAAAATGAAAAACTTCGATTTGAGGGACCAAAATTAGAAATACTCATCCGATTGGCCTCCGGTTTGTTCCAACACGGTCGGGCCGATGAGTGTGACATGTGGAAACTGACGGAGTTCAATTCGGACTCCCTGTTTGACCTCGACGCTCCAAGTCGTCTTAACCAAGTTAGTTTAGTTAAAAAATGAAAAATTTCGGTTTGAGGGACCAAAATTAGAAATACTCATCCGATTGGCCTCCGGTTTGTTCCAGCACGGTCGGGCCAATGAGTGTGACTTGTGGAAACTGACGGAGTTCAATTCGGACTCCCGATTTGACCTCGACGGTCCAAGTCATCTTAACCAAGTTAGTTTAGTTAAAAATTGAAAAACTTCGATTTGAGGGACCAAAATTAGAAATACTCATCCGATTGGCCTCCGGTTTGTTCCAGCACGGTCGGGCCGATGAGTGTGACTTGTGGAAACTGACGGAGTTCAATTCGGACTCCCGATTTGACCTCGACGCTCCAAGTCGTCTTAACCAAGTTAGTTTAGTTAAAAAATGAAAAACTTCGGTTTGAGGGTCCAATGTTAGAAATACTCTTCCGATTGGCCTCCGGTTTGTTCCAGCACGGTCGGGCCGATGAGTGTGACTTGTGAAAACTGACGGAGTTCAAATCGGACTCCCGGTTTGACCTCGACGCTCCAAGTCGTCTTAACCAAGTTAGTTTAGTTAAAAAATGAAAAACTTCGGTTTGAGGGACCAAAATTAGAAATACTCATCCGATTGGCCTCCGGTTTGTTCCAGCACGGTCGGGCCGATGAGTGTGACTTGTGGAAACTGACGGAGTTCAATTCGGACTCCCGGTTTGACCTCGACACTCCAAGTCGTCTTAACCAAGTTAGTTTAGTTAAAAAATGAAAAACATCGGTTTGAGGGACCAAAATTAGAAATACTCATCCGATTGGCCTCCGGTTTGTTCCAGCACGGTCGGGCCGATGAGTGTGACATGTGAAAGCTGACGGAGTTCAATTCGGACTCCCGGTTTGACCTCGACGCTCCAAGTCGTCTTAACCAAGTTAGTTTAGTTAAAAAATGAAAAATTTCGGTTTGAGTGACCAAAATTAGAAATACTCATCCGATTGGCCTCCGGTTTGTTCCAGCACGGTCGGGCCAATGAGTGTGACTTGTGGAAACTGACAGAGTTCAATTCGGACTCCCGGTTTGACCTCGACGGTCCAAGTCATCTTAACCAAGTTAGTTTACTTAAAAAATGAAAAACTTCGATTTGAGGGACCAAAATTAGAAATACTCATCCGATTGGCCTCCGGTTTGTTCCAGCACGGTCGGGCCGATGAGTGTGACTTGTGGAAACTGACGGAGTTCAATTCGGACTCCCGGTTTGACCTCGACGCTCCAAGTCGTCTTAACCAAGTTAGTTTAGTTAAAAAAATGAAAAACTTCGGTTTGAGGTCCAATGTTAGAAATACTCTTCCGATTGGCCTCCGGTTTGTTCCAGCACGGTCGGGCCGATGAGTGTGACTTGTGGAAACTGACATAGTTCAATTCGGACTCCCGGTTTGACCGCGACGCGCCAAGTCGTCTTAACCAAGTTAGTTTAGTTAAAAATTGAAGAACTTCGGTTTCAGGGTCCAAAATTAGAAATACTCATCTAATTGACCTTCATTGCTTATAGTTTTATTTAATTTATACTTCTAAAATAAGTTATTGCTTATAATAGTATTTAATTTTAACTTATTATTGTTATATATATATTGTATGTTCCTTCATCGGGTGGAGTGGGAGGACACGAGGATGAAGACGAAGACGAAGACGAGGCATCATGATTTTCATTTCATTATTATTATTGTTGTAGACATTTTTATTATTGTTGTTGGCATTATATTATTGTGATGTTTTGGATATTTTTATTCTTATTGTGGACATTTTATTATTCTGATGTTGTGGACATTTTATTATTGTTGTGTTGTGGATATTTTTATTATTGTTGATGTTGTCGACATTTTATTATTATTTTGTTGTGGATATTTTTATTATTTTTGTGTTGTAGATATTTTTATGGTGGACAATTATTATTGTTGTGGATATTATTGATTTTATTTAAGCGGGTTATTTTCCTAAAAATATGTATATTAAAAAAAATTATTTAAAAAATAGAGACCGATTAGGGACCGAAATAAATCGGTCCCTATTCGGTCCCTAAATAGGGACCGAATTTACAGTCCTAGTTCGGTCCCTAAAATAGGGACCGAATAGGGACCGATTTATTTCGGTCCCTAAATAGGGACCGAACTTTTTTGGTCCCTATTCGGTCCCTATGTAGTGACCGAATAGGGACCGAATTCAGTCGGTCACAGATTTGTGACCAGAATTTTTTGACCGACATATTCGGTCACTATTCGGTCCCTATTCGGTCTCTGAGATGTTTAGGGACCGAATAGAGACCGAATAGAGACCGAATATTTCGGTCTCTATTTCCGATTTTCCTTGTAGTGTAAGTAGGTTATCTTATAATTAAATGATGTGTTCAAAATTTTTAGATCTAAAATATATAATACATTTTCTTATTTAAATTGTTCACAGATGTAATTGGGGAGCTGACATGTATTGGAAATATTGAAGAATATGAGAACAATGGAAATAAAACTAAAAGATTGACATTTGAATTAGAAGATGAGCAGTAAGTACTCTTCATTACATTATGATAAAATTTTTTTTTCTGAGTATGTTGAAGATTAACATTTTTTGTAAATTTCTAGAAAGAAAAAATTAACTTGCACAGTGTGGGGTAATTTTGCTGAACAAGTTGCAAAAGATGTGTTACATGATGTTATTGCTCCATTTGTCTTAATTTTACATCTGGCGAGAATCAAGATGTGGAAAGGTATTTCACTAAACCCAATATGATGATTTTTATTTCTTAAATTAATTTAAGGAGTTTATTTTATAAGGTATTTATATAAATTTTTTACCAGGCATTGGCACTTTGTCAAACTCTTTGCACACGACCCGAATATTATGTGATCAAAGTTTGCCTGAAATATTGGAATTCAAAAGCAGATATAGTTTTATCAATATGAAATATTGGAATTCTTACATATTAATTTATTCTTTCTTTATATACTCATATACAGACTTTTGGGTGGACAAGAATTATCTTCCAAAATTTCGAAAATATCAACTCAATCATCATATTCTTTGAATGAAGATTTGCTTCAGTTAACAGAAAGAAAATTTTTGGATGAAATTCGGGAGACACATCAGGTAAAAAATAGAATAACAAGATATATTCCATTTTGTTCATAGAAACTGAGAAATTTATTATTCATTAGTAAAATTAAACGGATTTGACAAGTTCTTGCAATACAGATTGGCTGATGTGTAACATTGACGAAAGTCATGAAAATTGAGACAGAATACAACTGGTTTTACAACTCATGTAACAAATGTAGAAGGAAAGTTAAGCCAGATGGTGGCAAATTCTGGTGTGACAAATGCTCCTTCTTTGTAAAATTTGTTGTTCCAAGGTATTATTTCAAACTTTCAAATATATTTTTAAATTTTTTATTGATTATAATATGCATATTATAAAGAATGTATAATTTTTTTAGGTATAAAGTTCAGCTTAGAATTATTGATCATACTGGAAGTGCATCATTTCTGTTGTTTGATCGAGAGGCTAATCAAATCCTAAATAAAACTGCCATAAATTTACGTGACAAATTGATAAAGGTACACTCTCATAAGAACTTTGGATCTACAACATATTTCATTATATTTCAATATGAACTACTTACTTTCTTGACAGGATGGAGATACCGAGTCGTTCCCAGAAGAGTTAGATAATTTTCTTCATAAAAAATTCATCTTCAAGATCCAAATTACGGAGTTCAACCTTCAGCAAAAGTGGCATATTTATACAGTTGTTCGTGTGACGGATGATAACAGTTTAATTGAAGAATATTTATCTTCCTCAATTGTAATTATTAACCAAATTACTTACACTTATTGCATTTTTTTAATATTCAAAGTAATACTATTTGTCTTATTATTTTCAGGAATCAAATGAAAATCTTGAACTGGATGAGAGCATCAAACAAGGTGAACAAATTACTGATGTGGATACTGTAAGTTCACCTGTCAAAAGTATTCAATTATAGAAAGTGTCATATTAATTATAAAGTGACATTAATTAAATTCTCTATCTGTGATTCAGGATACCTTTTCAATTACATATTCTTTCAGTAGCATTACTCCATTGAAGAGAAGTATTCCAGACAATGATCGTGGAGAAGATTTATCTGTTGACAATGTTCCCGCACAACATTCATGCAGCAAGATGAAAAAAATTAAAATTGAAAAAGAAGATGTTTGAAGTTGAGATGAGATATGTTGTTATGAATATTTGTGAATTAAACTTACATGACACAGGAGAAACTTTTGTGAACACTTTTTATTTATTGACATTTTGGATTTATCACTATATATATTTCTTATGTTTCTTATTATGTTGTTAGATATGTTGTTTCTTTTTTACATACATAAACATGTTGGGAAAGTTGTTAATTTGAAAATTTATATTCATTTAGAATCTTGGACAAATTTTTTTTTTCGTCATCGTAAAAAAATTATTCAGGTTAAACATGTAATTCAATTCAATTTCAATATAAAAGATATTTATGTATTGAAACAACTAACTATGTTAACTATTTTAGATATTAATATTTATTAATATTTATAAATTTAATAACTTTCCGTGCATCGCACGGGCAAAGAACTAGTATATATATATAGGTCAGAATGACGATATGTCCCACCTACATTCACATAGCCCTTCTCTTGTTCCACTGTCTTCCACTATACAAATAAAAATTGGAACAATACAAGTACAGCATATTAGGGTTCTCCCAGTTGCCCTAACATTCTTGTTATAGGCAACCCCCAAAACCCCAAAATATCCTTTCATGAGAAAATTATAATGACACCCAAAAGGCTCATAAAAGGTGTCACCATACGGACAGAATTTGCAAGAATCACTACTGCTGCTGCTACAAAGATGTCTTCTAAATTGGAGTCACAACTCAACAACATTGATCCCACTCTGAAGGGGGGTACTTAGTATGCTGAATGCCAACTTTCCAAATGATATAATTCTTACTAAATTAGGAAGATTGGTTTGGAGATTAATTTGGCATCTGGTGGCATTGGCGTGAGAAGGATGCAAGAGTTAATTTGACTATGAAACAACATGAAGTACTGTTCATGTCTCACTTCATATTCCGAAGTGTCCGGAGAATTTTAAATCAAAATAGCGGTCCTTTATTTATTCGTTTCATTGCATAAATCTTTTTCCTTACATAAATGCGCTGTATTAAGAAAATCATACGGAAGAAGTAAGAACTGTTTTTAACATTACAAAGTTAATTCCCAGAGGAATAACAAGAATTGCGACGTTAAAAAGAATAGAATCATAAAAGGAGCTGAGAACAAGAGATTCTGGTTCTGGTATATTTATAAGACACTTCCGGTAGTATGGGCTCTTTCGGCTTTCCTTAATTAAACGAACTGGTTTTCGGAGGCAAAGGTCTCTCCGGACCTCCAAGTGGAAGGGACGACGCCGGCGAAGTCGAGGGTCTTGCCGTCGGTCAGGGTGAGCCGGAAGGAGAGTCCCTGGTTGCGGAGGTCCAGGTCGGTCTGCCAGTTGACCCCCCAGTTCCTGTGCATGGCCGCCCACGCCGGCGACCTGGACCCCCTCACCCATGCGGCCTTGACGGCGCCGCTGCCTCCCACGTTGGTGAACATCACCAGGTAGAAGTTGCCCTGACCCTTCAATGTGAACCTCACCCCGCCAGATCTTCTGCACGCAACCCTTTATATCCACAAGCAAAAGGAAGAGATGACAAGTTAGCCAGTGTGATCAATCATGCGAGAACTGATCTGAAACTTGCAGAATGGGGATCTGCACAGGTTCCCAGGGGATCCCAAATTATCCAAATAATGATCCAGAAACATATAAAGAGAGAGACCGCTTTGCTAGCTGTTATATGTATACTGGCCAGTTACCTGCGGTAGAGGACGGGGACGATGCCCTCACTGCCGAGGAGGGCGATGTGGGAGAAGGCCGGGAGGGACATGTCGAAGTGGGGGCGCGGGGGGTCGCACCAACCGCCATTGTTGTTGGGAGGGCAGAAGTTGGTGGCAGTGACGGTGACTGCACCGCGCCGGAGGCACCACCGGGGGTCCGCCTCGGCATCGCACATCACCTGGAAGCAGGCCCCACAGGCCTCGCCTCCCCCGAACAGGGCGCCGCTCAGGGCGGCAGTGTCGACGCCGAAGCCGGCGTGGAAGGTGTTGTCGTAGCCGCACGCCCCTCCTGCACCGGCCGCCACCATGTCAAGTGCATGCAACACGTAATTAGTGATCAATTGGAAGGTACGCAGAGTCTGGTTCCTCTCGATGGATGGGAGGATTGAATTTAGTCAGTATTATAAGGAAAAGTATAAAAAAAAATTCAAAAATTTTCATATTTCGATTTAATTTTTTCATTAAATAAAGCAGTCCTACCACTTTTTGCTCTAAGATTCACCAAGTCCCATCCTCTCATATACTGAGAGGATCTAAACTTCGGTACATAGATAGTTCGGAAAAGGGAGAATGGTA
Organism: Colocasia esculenta; assembly: GCA_014218235.1. NCBI lineage: Eukaryota > Viridiplantae > Streptophyta > Magnoliopsida > Alismatales > Araceae > Colocasia > Colocasia esculenta. The sequence continues at coordinate 88,695,582 of CM024759.1, forward strand.
AGGAGACGGATGGAAGACATTATTTGCATTTGCTAAGATTATACTCAAAATTATACATGTAATCGTTGCAAGATTTATGTATATTTATAAAGTAGTGATTGTGTTGTGGTCTTTAGATGACCATAAGATGTGATTCTTCGATGCTAAAAGAATCATGAAACCGAGCTGGGTCAGGTAGAGTGCGATACGGGTCTGCATATATATCTTTTGATAATTAATCAAAACTGTAATTATTGTCAGAAAAGGTTCAAACAGTGAATTGTAATTTTTAATCTATTATTGGAGGCTAGGTGCATGGGATATCAAACTGCCTCAAGAATTAATAGCATTTTGTCACAATAAGATTACCCTCCTCTAATTCGACAAGTAAATAACATTCTTATTATCAACATCATTAGAATCTTATCTCATTATTTAAGATTGATTATATGATTTTTTTTCGTTATTTTTTTTAAAATATATTATAATCATGTTTAAATTTAAGGAGTTCAAGTAATTCTTAATAACATTACACCATCATCTCATTTGAGACTCTCCCTAACTCTTTTATTGACAAATACCATTCATATATACATGCAGAAACTTGTGGAAGAGAAATCTCAGCTAAGTTTACCCATGCTTACCAAGGGAGGTGGGATTCTGAGAAGTGCCGTAGAAGGTGGCGTGCCCCTGCGACCAACCGCCGGGAATGCAGTGTATTCCCTGCAGCCACCCCACGGCGAGGATCGACAGAACCAACACTGCTACGCCACCTGCCACTGCCATTATCTCCCTTTCCGCTCACTCGAGCTCGTCGTAAGATCGAAGAACGGGTATCTCCGGTGACTGAAGCAATAAGCGAAAGAGCGCTCAGCTGTACCTGAGTGTGGAGAAGGTTTGAGGAGGAGATGGGACAAGAAGTGCCGGAGCCAGATGGGTTCTTTATAAGGGATCGAGCATATGGGAAGACGAGGAGGACGACGACAAGTGCATGGTGGTGATCGATGGAGATGGGACGCGTTTTCCCTGACGGTGTTTAACGCCGGAAGGGAAATAAATGCCATGTTACAGACCGACGCGGTTTGATTTCGCTGGTTCCTCTCCAAAGTACGCGAAATAGTGGTACGGCACGTCCTTCGTTGCTCTGCTGGAGAGGAGGAGGAGGAGAATATGTGTGCATGCTGCTGCATGTGGGATGTCTGCCCCGAGCAAATATATTCCACGTTGCCATGGGCGGTGTGTGACGATCGGCATGCAGTGACGGTGGCTGCGGCATAATGCAGCCAATTCTGACCTGCACAGGTACTTTTGTCGACTGTGACGGCGAGGGGGGGGGGAAGATATAAAATAATATTCTAGATATCGTCTCAAAATAAAAAGGAAAAGAATTTTACATAAATACGCTTCTTAAATAAAATCCCTCGAGATGTCTAGTGTGCTCATCCGAGCAGTAAATCCTAAACCTTAAATTAAATGCTTGGCTCAATTTGACAAAATTTACCCTAACCTCGAAGATTAATTGCTATCCTACTTCCCAAAATCAAAAAATAATTTTACCCCCACGTAACCCGGCGGCTACCCTTATCAAATTGGGCAGAAGAACATCTCTCCAAGAGAGGTACACAGACAAACACAAAAGTAGAGGCAGACTTCGTGCAATATTTATTTAAGAGTGATATTTATACCCCCAAAAAAGAAAAAAAATCCAGCTGGCAAATATATTTGTTAGTGGTTAAGGACATGCTCGGTTGTCATGAGTTGATTTTAGACTCATTCAAATCATGTCGATAACTATATATCGTTGAAGAACTTAGATGCATGTTCCTAGCTCCCATTCTTCACAGCGGGCCAAGGTTGGTGAAATTTCTCGGAAGGTCATTGTAGCTATCAAAAAGTGGTTGGATGTGAAGGGCCTACAAGAATGAAAGAGAACATCAGAGGATCTTGATTTTTTTAATTGGGAGAGAACTTTTCGATGCCTAACTCAATACTCGCTTCATAGAAAAGTCTTGAGGATTTTGAGTAGAAGAGTTTGACTACCTGGTTTTGGGGGTTTAGATCTTATTATATAACTAGTGTTCGGACAGTTCAACTATACCAACAAGCTATAACGGTCTATTGAGGGCAGTGATTAAGGCCCTAATAAAGAGGTGTTGGAGAGATCGTGGTGTGAAAATCGATTGAATCTTGAGGAGTGAGCTCACCAAGTTTTTATTATGAGGAGTTACACACCTCTAGAGGGTGCAGATAGTGGCATGATAAAGTACTCGCGAATGTGATCAGTGGGTGTTCGGTGGGAGGAGCTCACAAGTCTAGAGACAGTTGGCAGAGTCCACTCTTATGTGCTTGAGCAGGTAAGTGCTCAGTGTTGGGGGACATCCGACAAGACTCGTGCTCATTTGCTCAGGTAGGTGTCTGCCCAAAGGCTCTCGAAATGTCTAGAGACACATAGAGGGTGAGTAAATAGACAAGATACCTTAACGGGCCGCATTGGGCCTATGCGCGTGGGGAGCTGGAGACCACCTCCTTATTCATCTTGTAATCCTCATCTGGGCCCAAGCTAGCTATTCTTAATGGGCCGTGGCGCACAAGTCACTGCCACCGCGTGGAGCCCATGAGGGGACACACACAGAGGCTGCGGCCGAGCAGGGAAATATGCATTTGTGTGTTGTGTGTGTCCGCGACCGTTGCATGTGCGAGGATTACCTTCTGTCCTGCGGCGGTGCCCGTTATGCGTCCCCTGGCCTTTTTCTTACCTGTTCCGTTCTATGTTTCAATCTTTCAAATTAAGCTCAACATTTTATATTGTAAAAAAGAAGCTAGTTTATTAGATCTTCTAAAACTTTCCTCAATCACAGCTGCCATTCAAGACTCGAGGTTTATAAAGGGCCGAGATAAGAAGATATATAAATGAAACAAATAGAGAGAGCACCCCCCAACCCCAATAACGTGGGGGACTGCCCCTAGTTCCTTATATGCTTGATATACTAAAGTCATGTGTCTGAGATTTGGTTCACATCGATGAAATATAAGGTGGTGTTTAATATTTGGATAAGTTGGGAGGGGAATAGGCCAACAACTCACCCTAGTTTTAGATATTCTTATTCTTTATCCTAATAACGTTTGGGATTCATGAAGATATCTTCATTTTAACGTTTATTCTCTGTTTGGTGAAAATGGAGAAGATAATAGAAATAAGGCTTAATTTTAGATCATTTTACCCTTCTTAACCTAGGTTTGAGAGTATGTGTTAACCTTTTTTTTATTTAAGAATGGTAAAGAATAGAGATAATAATCTCATTAACTAATAATAATATATGAATATTATTATGTCATTATAATAATCATCATTTCTAATGACATAAAATTAATTTAACTGTCACAATGTTAATTATTATATTTATATGTAATACAATAATAGTAACATTAATAAATTAATTGCTATAGTAATATAACACAATGTTAATATGTTATTACTTTAAGTCTAATCATAATTTAGTGTGACATTATGATTAATTTGACCATATTGTTATATTAATTAACATAGTTATACAGGATATAATAATATAGTGATAGTACTATGTTCATTACTATATTAATTACAATAACAATGTAAAAATCTTGTTTTAATGTGCTATTACAATAAGTCTAATTATAATCAACTATAATGTAATCATAATTTGACGATATTTTGCTATGTTAATTATTGTAACAATATACAAATATAGTAAAAATGTTAATTATCATAATAATATAATAATTACTACATTATTATATTAAGCTGTCATAAATATTTGTATATTGTCATTAATAATTTGACTATGTTACTGTGTCAATATTATATTAATGTCATTATGTTCATTAATGTGATAATTACTAAAGTAATATAGTAATATTATTATCTTAATATATGATCATATTAATTCTAACCATAATTTAATGAGGAGTTATCAATAATTTCACTATGTCACTATGTGATTATCATAATTATAGATAATATAATAATATTATTTTTGTTCATTATTATTTTAATTACTATAATAATTAAATATGTTACTATGTTATGATATAATAGTAATTGCTACATTATTATAGTTTTAGTCATAATTACTATAATGTCATTTTAATAATTGAATAAATTACTATGTAATTACTAAAGTAATGTAGTGATCTTATAGTCTTAATATATTATTATATTAAGTCAAAACTAAATTTTGTGAGGAGTTATCATTAAATTATATATAGTATATAGTAATATATATATAGCTATATTCATGATTATGTTAATCACTAATTAACAATGTTACTATATTAATTATCATAATTATACAGTATAGTAATTTTTTGGTTAAATGTCTAATTAGTATATAATATAAGTCAAAAGGAGAAGGGAATTAATGAGGAAAACGTTTTCTTAGAGTGTGTGAAATAGGAATAGAGAAAGTGAGAGTAACTCATTCTAGGGTTCCCGAAATAACCTATCTCTATTACTATCGCCAATTTTAAGGTTATCCTTATTCTCTAACTCCCTCTTATTTTCGTGAACAGTAAATGTAATAAATAGGGAATAGAGATAAACCACCTATTCTCACTTGCAATGCTTAGTGTAAGAGCACACTTACATTTCAATTGAAAGAGGGAGCTCTCATTGATCCACATAAGATAGCCCAATATGCCTTATAAATATGTCATTTTATGAGTCCAAATTAGGATTTGTGAGTCCAACCTAACTATTTATAAGTCCAACTTAAAATTTTATGAATTCTCTTACAATTAATTAAAATGTAAGTGCGCCCTTGCATTAAGTATTTCTCTCCTCACTTTATTCCCATAGCAAACAAGCACTAATAAGAGTTTTTGTTCCATGTGTATATGCATGCAGACGATTGGTAACATCAGAAAATTGTTCCTTCCCTAGCCTCCACATTTTTTGATATGAGCATACAGGATAAGAAAGAAAATTATGTAGAAATTAATATTTAATATTTGAGTGGACCAATGAGAGCTAGCTTGGAATGCCAAAAAAAAAAAAAAAAACTGCTTCAAGAGTTTGCAACGAATAATATTATTAGCATGGATTTAGGTCTTCGTACTAAAATATGTAAATAAAGTTCACCCCCAAAGGATCTCATTCAATCGGAAAAACAGGCACATTCAATTTTTACTCTATGAGAGATACTTATTGTCCTTGAAAATATATTTTTAATCTTTTATTAGATAGGGTGAATGATTATAGTATCCCAAAAAATTTAGCAATTTAAAATTGAAGATAAATCAAAATTTAGTAATTAATAATATCAAACTAATTAAATACATACACCTTTTTATCACATGTACTAAAAATAGTCTAAAAATTATAGTTAGACTTTAAACAATGCTTCCCAACAACCCATCATGATATTTATCAAAGAAAAATCTCTTAAACTAAGTTTAAAAATTATTGCGATTTATTACTGTAATTAAGAAATAAGTCAAAAACTCATTATCATAGAGACAAAATTAGATCCTATATTAAAATAAAAATTATGTGTACACTCTAACCAATGAGCACTAACAACCCATCAATGGAATAGGGGAAACAGATGTCTTTTTAGCCACAAATAAAATCAAATGAAAATATTAACATGAAATTCGTAATATTTAAATGGATAATAAATTACACCATTGGTGGGCTTTTAAATTGGCTTAAGTTCGTGGCCCATCACGAAGGAAGGTTTCATAATGGCATTCCAACCCTAACATGGATAGGAATCCTCAAAATGGGGAAAGAATGAACACAAACTCAGAACCCCCAAATCCTAGTCCATGTAGGACACCTAAACAACCCTAGATCTATAAATATCCACCTTAAACCTCTTGGAAATGAGTTAGTATTTTTTGGGGTCGTGGGGAGGTGAGCTAGGGCACCAGAGGAGGAGGAGGAGATCGCCTCAAGGGAGCAACCTTCTTCCCAACTCGAGTCTCCATCGTCCTACAGAAGACCTATCTTAGGAATGATCAAAGGTAGGTAATTTCGGACACAAACCTAACATGACATACACCATCTGAAAGATATTCGAGTCTACTTGCATTTTTCTCTATTTCCCCAATTTTCATTATGTGTATAAAGAGTATGAAGCATTTTTTAGCATCATTCAGTTTCAGGGATTTTCTTATTCATCTCATGATTCATGCATCCTTAGGTCAAACTGAGTCAAACTAAATCCATAAAGTTATTCTACTTCAAGTTTCCAACAAATTTTATGTCGAGAGTTTTGTCTAAAATCTCCTGAAATCTCGAGTTTTAAGTCAAAACACATGATCGCGCAACCTAGTCTGCGATTGGTTTGGACATATTAATCGCGCCCAGTCCAGATGATACAATTTAATGCCTCTTAAATGTCTCATCTGAGGTGGACACAAATTTGAAGGATTTTAACTTCGTTCGGTCAACCTGACGCGATGTAGAAGCAGACCCTAACCCTATATGTATTGTTTTACGCATTATTTTGATTTTTGGGTCATGTGTAAACCGTGTCCGATCAACTTGACGCGATCTTGATTTATCCCTCTTTTCACTAAAATTTTAAAACAAATATTTTTTAAAGAAGTTTTTATGTTGTTTAATTAGGTCTTCTATGTTTGACGTGATTTAACTGTCCTCTAGAGACCTTGTTTTTGGTGTTCTAATGCTTTGAATTTTTGTCTAGACTAGTCTAAGGTCATGTTAGGACTAAGTTGAGTCTGTCAAGTTCCCTAAAAGATTCCAACCCATGTAAAACTATAACAACTTGAAAATTATTCTAATATTTCTTAATTGTTTTGATTGATCTCTCTATCATGTGATTGTTAAATTCCATTGTGATGATCTAGCTTATTATAAAACTGAAAGCTTTATATTGTTAATATGTATAACTCATGTTGCTATCATCTTGTTTGTCTTGTCATATATCATGATTTCTTGTTATTGCTAATTTTCGCGACGTTTAACTGATGTTTAAATTACGGATAGCGTGATCCTTTCAGTACTTATACACTTGCACGATAGGTATCCCTTCTTGGCGGATTGTAATCTCTCTGTTGGACATTCCGTTGTGGCAGACTAAGGACCTTTCTAACAAGACCTCTGTAAGTCTCCGTATTTCATGGATTCTCTCATGGAGACCGAACTGGTTGTACCATTGAAATTCTCATAAAATAGTATGCACTTTCTTTCTCATCTACCTTCTCGTGGAGAGTGATTCTATACACATGAAATCAAGTCACTAATGTGAAGATTGAACTAAATAGAAATTGAGCCGTTATGTTGTTGAATTTCTCTCTTGACACACTATCATCTTGAAATCATATTCACTAGACTTGCTATTCTTGAAACCATTGATATGATCACTAAAGAAATGATATTGTACAATTGACTTCTTGAAATTCATGTAATTGACCATGCTTGATTGTGGGTATTTATATTTAAATTACTTGAGATATAGGATCGGGCACGGTGAGTGTCCAAGGGCTCTAGTCTAGCCCCCTCAACAAACATTCAAAAATATATTGTTAACCATAGGATATAATGATTACTGGCATTTGATCTGCGTTGGAAGTACTTACGTGTGTGAATGCTAGATACATAATTGCATTACATGTGTTCACAATGTGCATTCCAATTAAGATGACATAAATCCTGGCTGCGCATTATGACTCGTGACTGATTATTATTACAAGTTAAAAGTTTTTGCTCATTACGTGCTTGTTTGCTTGTGTGCTATGACCATCTTGCGTTCTTGTAAACTATTGCTCTCTTAATCATTCATACTCTCACATCATGCCTATATCTCAATACCTAACTACTTTGCTCACATGGTCATACTATATATTGTTATCATGACTCTCTTGCTAGTTATGCTTTTACTGGATTTATCATACATGTTAGCACTTTTTTGTTTTGCTCGTGCCTGCCTAGTTCTAAAATGCTAATCACTTATACCTGTCAAGAGATGTAAATCTACTAGGCGAGTGCGCTCATACCTACTTTCTTAACATTTTAGATAACACGGATATTAAAAAGGAGAACCAAACTAGCAACGAGAACACATCTAAGTGAAGAGCGTGGTTCAACCTTAGAATTGCTATTATGTTAGTTTGAGAGTTAGATTGATAAAGTAGGTGGTAAAGAGTGAGAAACTTATGTAAATTTTCTTTTATTGAGTCTTTGTTCTGTAGTTTAAATTTTGGAGTTAAACATGTAGTAGGTTCGATTATTGAAATGAAATGAAGAGTTTGAAATTATAAATATCCAAGTTATTGGTGTTATATGTGATTGCTAGTTAATTAGAGACTTATTTGCTGACTACTTATGTCTTCACGATCATTCTTCTATTGCCATGTTTGGGATTTGACAACGATGCCACAAATGTATTGACCAATGAAAAAGGTAAAAATGCACTACTATGTACATAAATATTTCTCTTACTCTCTTAGACAAAGTCAATACATACGAGGTAGCTACATACTCTTATGAGTCTTATTGTTGTTTACAGAGATGATAGTTAACATGCTAACAATAAATTTGGCACTTCCTCGTTTGCAATGACTTCTGGGTCTCTCAATTTCTACAACTTTTTACAAATTCTTGTTAAATTTAGAACAATCAAAACCATGGCACATTGTTTACTGATCAGTCTCATGGTTGTGCCCCTCTCAACGGCTCCGACATTCCTCAACATGCATGAGAGTTCTCAACTAAGTGCCTTGTCAAAAAAAAAAAAAAAAGAGAGTTCCCAACTGTGTGTGCTTTGCTAGAAGAGTAGTGACTCTATGCACTAGGAAGTAGGAATTATATTAAATTAGAAGGTACAAGGATACATAGGTAAGGGAAATATTACATGAGCAGCCCATACCCTTCATACAAATAGTATGGTGGCAGTGACCTCAGCTTCTCAAGACAAGGAAAACATAGAAAATACATTAACTAATTGAAGGAGAACAGAGGATATATCAGGCTACTAACACAATGGCTCCAAGTTGAAGACAATAAACTGGATTGCGCAAAACTTGTTGAAGTCTGAGAGGAGATAGCACCAAGCTTAGGTGAGATTCCACTCTAATTGAAAATGGCTGCAACTCATATGTGCAGTAGACCAAAAAGTTCGAAGGACCTATACATGAACAAGATATACAGATGAACCACAACCGCGAGCTTAAACCTGCATCTCTAAATTAACCCCCAACTCTAGAAATAGCACCACCTATAGAAATTTGATGGTTCTTCAAACTTTCACAACAATCTGACTTAAAACAAAAGGAGCGACCTAAAAGATCGAACACACCAAAACTAATAAAACGCCTTGACCAGGATAGCTAGATCGATAGAGAATCCAAAGGGCACCAAGCGCTCGACGAAAATGCCCCAAATGCTGTAAGAATGGGAAAAGAGAAGAGAGCAACTGGGAGAGGGGAGAAGGACGAGATATGTCGGAGGTACGAGGTGGATGGGCGGATGGAGAGGTGATAGATAGGAAGGCGGAGGCACAAGGGGCAAGGGTTGAGGAAACAAAAGGAAAGATGATATTAAAGGGGTCGACTTAAAAAGAAGAAACAAAGAATAACAAAAAGGAAGGTGGATATAGGGAGATAGAGAACATATCTAAACACAGAGAGAAAGTGGAAGGCGGAGAAGAAAGGGAGGGCGGCAATCGAAGGAGCCAGGGAGCAAATGGAGAGGGAGAATTGAAAGGGGGTGGTGGGTGAGAATATCTAATGGTAGTGCTCTCCTCACTCACAAGTCTGCCACAAGAGGGCAACAATAGGACTGTTGGAGTGTCGGTCACAAGTTGTCTGCGGCCGATGATGAACCACACCACGAGATCAGAGATGATCCATTGAGGTGAGCATCCCCTGTCGTCAGTGGCGGATCCAGAACTTTTTTTTTCAGTGATACATCCATATAAATTTAGTGAGGTCATTCATGGTAAAATTTTGTGTCTCTAATATAAATTTTTTATCCAATGGGGTCACAGGACCCCACTGGATATAGGCTAGGTCCGCCTCTGCCTGTCGCCAAGCTCTATAATTTTCTCTTTCTATTTCACACTATGGTCTATTGAGAACTAGATCTGTACACTCTCATTATTCTTTGCATTCGAGTTTCAAGGCCTCTACGGTTCAAGATAAGTGGCACTTCAATTATTACAGCACTCCCTCATGTTGGGTCCTTTTCCCATCATTTGTATACATGACTAACTTCGATTGATATTTGACTACATGTGTTTGTTTATTCTAGTAACGCCTTTACGATTATACATGCAACGATATAACTACCATGAAACTACACGAAATGAATACTTCTTTTTTGCTCATTTAGTAGCTCAATTTATAAGCTGGTAAACACCAAATGCGCTTGATTATTTGGTAGTGAAAGGTTTTGAATTAATAGGCGCGACTATTTTCTAAGAAAAGAATCTGGCTCGATGGAGCTTGATTGGTTATTAAACTGGTCAAGCTCGAACGAAACGAAGTTTGAATCGTTTAATACTCGATATATAAGTTTATAGTGATTGGATAGTAGATGATTATTAATTCATTAATTAAAGAAGATATTAAATGTAGCTTTAGCAAGATTCACTCGAGCTGACATTGTCGAGTGATCTAACGTGGATTGGGTTAGTAGGGTTAGACGATTTAGTATTTTCTCCGGAGTTGGCCTGGCTTAAGCACAAACTGGGCCGCCTCCAGTGTTTGGGCTTTTAAGGGTTGGGACTAGGGAGGGACGCATCAAGTTCGAGTTGTGTGTATAGTTTTACCTTATAACTTTTGCCTTGAACTCGAAACTTTTCCAATTCAGCTTTCAGATCGTATGCATGTTTGTTCTCGTAATTGTCCCCTTTATTTTCATATTATTATTAATGACCTTCTTATATTCACATAGTATCAAAAAGATGGACTCCTTTTCGAGATGGTCAGAATACTCAACTGTCACTAACAAATATAAATTTTTTTTTTGAAAGATGCATGTCCTTATAAAAAAAGATGTTTTGACAGACATGCAGTGCCAATGGAAGATAGGCAGAATTAAAGAGAGGTGAAAACCATTCGTAAGATATTACTGGTACTTCAAACCTTTTGAATTAAAAGATAATTAGATAAAAACTTAATAGAACACTGCGGAAGACCACAACAAGAGCATCTTTTAAGGATGCAACAGAAGAATGAATGAAGCCTGGCCCAATACCAGCAATACACATTATCTTTATTACTTTTTTGTAGAGCATTAAACACTTCTCTTTCCAAAAGAAAAAATTTAGTGACCTTCAAAGACAATAGTAAAGATGATGTGGATTGGCCTCTAAAAATACTATTAGTTAGAGGGCAACAGAGCAGCATATTGGCTAGCCAACCAAGCTAGCTAGATTAGCAGGCTTCTCCATCACCTGGACTATGGATATACCCCATGAACTGAACCTAGTCTGCCATCAGCAGGATGCCCACTCCAGATCTACTTGGGACCCCCTAGATAGGTTCTTGGTCCTTTAATATTGGTTCTTTACAACCATATCAAGTTTTTTTTTTGGCCCTGTTATTTTGGCCACTGATATTTCTTATTTGTCTGAACTTTTCCTTGATCGCTTTGAACTATCTGTATCTTATTTGATGTTGTTATATAGAACATGGCAGGAGTCATAGGGCTCCTCCCACTCACCCAAAAAAGAAAGTAATACTATCAGTTGAAATTTTGACAAATCTTTTTTCTCTTTTTTTTTCACTTAAGCATTTTTTTTTCACTATCATCACTTTGACCCATCTATCATCATCACCTTGGCTCATCACTTTCCAAGGTGGATCTAAGCCCAGCTAACCCAGTTCATAACATCACTCGACTTTTAACTCTCCCACCTGATTGATTGATCAGAGCCAGACCTTGGTGGGTAGATTTGTCCACCCAAGGTGCATCCGTCTATATCATCACTTTCTTTCTTTCTTTTCCCTTCTTCCCGTTTTGTACCTTGAAACCACCACAATATGCACGGGGAGCACTGATATATATACGGCCTGGCTGCGTCAGAGCCAAAAAAAAAAAAAAAAAGGACTGCACACAACGCCACCACCCCCCTAACCACTGGCATTAATGGATGGTGGGACTCATTCCCCTCGTCTCAATCCCATGGTGTGCCAACTCCAAGGGGAGAGAAGATATTACACATGTAGGTGCATGTATGTGAGAAAGTATCGCTGCCCTTTTACCCACCCTAGATATAATGGAGCGGATCTTCTTAATTATGTTTGGAGACGGATAAAAAAATAGACAATAAATTCATCTCATGGGACCCCCTAGACGCTGGGGAGGACGACTCGATGGCAAGTGAAGTAGCACACGTAGCTGCCTCCCACTCCCTGCACACAAACATGGCCGCTTCCCTCTCCCTCTTCCGATCCACCTCCCCCAGTCGGCCCCCTCCACCCCTCCCCCAACCCCACCCCAGTTGCCCTCTGTCAGGTGGCCCCTTTGCGGTGGCGGTCGGCACTGCGGGCTAGTGTTGGCGGAGCCGGCAGTGTACAAGGTGACAATGGAGCACAACGGGGAGACGATGACGCTAGAGGTGGAGGATGAGACGATCCTGGGGCGGCTTCTGGAGGAGGGGATGGATGTGCCCTACGAGTGCAAGCTGGGGTGTGCATGACTGCCCCGCCCGACTACTTAGCGACATCGTCAACCAGAGCGAGGGCATGCTCAGCGACGACGTGGTGGAGAGCGACTACGCCCTACTCTATGCCGCCTACCCCCTCTCCGACTACGTCACCCGCACCATCCCCGAGGAGGAGTTCCACTCCCTCCAGCTCGCCACTGCCACGAATGAGCAACTCGACCTCGCCCTCCCTCGGCCTCGGCAGCTGCTTCTTGGTCTAGTTTGGTGGTCATTCTCTCCTCTGTTGTTAGGCCGGCTTGAAAGGCATATCTTCTCTGCAGGGGACAGCAGAGGGGGAGAAGAAAGGAGGAGAAGAGAGAGAGGGAGATAGGCGAGGAAGCTTCTGCGGAGGAGGGGGAAGAGAGAGAGAGAGAGCGTCGAGGGAGCTTCTGTAGAGAGGGGAAGAAAGGAAAAAGAAAAAGAAGGCGGAGGTGGAAGTTTTGACTGTTATTTGTCAACGGCTATAATAGACGCTAACAAAGGTTACCTTTGTAAACAACGGCTATTAGCCGTCGACAAATGTTAAGTTTCCCCTCTTTTTTCACTATTTTATTAAGTATTGGTCAACGGCTATAATAACTACCGACAAATGTAACAGTTATACTGAGACACAAAAAATGTTAAGTTGCGAAGGCGCACGGGAATCGACTACTATTTTCATTTCTTTTAAATATTTATCAACGGCTCTAGAAAACGTTGACATATGCCTAATATTTCTCAACAACAAATGATAATTGCTGACAAATGTTAATCATTTGTCAATGGTTATATGTAGCCATTGACATATACTGACTTTTGTCCACGGCAGAAAATAGCATTTGTCAACGGCTCTTTTTGTCGTTGACATATGTTGAATTTTATTAACGAATTATTTGATCCGTTGATAAATTTTAAATATATATCAACGGTTAAAATTTACTGTGACAAATGTTAAACTTATATCAACGACTATACGTAGTCGTTGACAAATGTTAGCATATGTCAACGACACTATATGGCCGCTGACAAATGTTAGGTATGTCAACAGCTCTTTTAAACTGTTGACATATATTTGTTGATAAATCTTATTTTTTTTATAGTGTCTTCAAAGATAATAGTAAAGATGATGTGGATTATCCTCTAAATAATACTATTAGTTAGAGGGCAACAGAGCAGCATATTGGCTAGCCAACCAAGCTAGATTGGCAGGCTTCTCCATCACCTGGACTATGGATATACCCCATGAACTGAACCTAGTCTGCCATCAGCAGGATGCCCACTCCAGATCTACTTGGGACCCCCTAGATAGGTTATTGGTCCTTTAATATTGGTTCTTTACAACCAGTATCAAGTTTTTTTTTTTTTTTGGCCCTGTTATTTTGGCCACTGTTATTTCTTATTTGTCTGGACTTTTCCTTGATTGCTTTGAACTATCTGTATCTTATTTGATGTTGTTATAGAACATGGCAGGAGTCATAGGGCTCCTCCCACTCACCCAAAAAAAGAAAGTAATACTATCAGTTGAAATTTTGACAAATCTTTCTTTCTCTTTTTTTTTTTCTTACAACTAATAAAATTATTTAGAGAGCAATCTACGCCACCTTTATTATTCTTTTTAGAATTAAGGCATTAAGCATTTCTTTTTCACTATCATCACTTTGACCCATCTATCATCGATCATCACCTTGGCTCATCAGTACTTTTCCAAGGTGGATCTTAAGCCCAGCTAACCCAGTTCATAACATCACTCGACTTTTAACTCTCCCCCTGATTGATTGATCAGAGCCAGATCTTGGGTCGATTTGTCCACCGAAGGTGCATCCATCTTTAGAGAAAGATTTATTGCACATGTACATTGTACTTTAAGTGTAATGTGACTAGATAATAACTCATGTGACACTCTTCACATGAAGAGTGATAAAATGACAATCTAATTGTTAGATACCACATGAACTTGTTATCTAGTCAATATAAAGTACAATACAACTTTCTCCCATCTGTATCATCACTTTACTTTCTCTCTTTTCAATATAAAAGTACAATAAAACTTTCTCCCATCTGTATCATCACTTTACTTTCTCTCTTTTCCCTTCTTCCCGTTTTGTACCTTGAAACCACCACAATATGCACGGGGAGCACTGATATATATACGGCCTGGCTGGCTCAGAGCCAACAGCCAAAAAAAGGACTGCACACAACGCCACCACCCGCCCAACCACCTGGCGTTAATGGATGGTGGACTCATTCCCTCGTCTCAATCCCATGGTGTGCCAACTCCAAGGGGGGGAGAAGATAGTACACATGTAGATGCATGTATGTGAGAAAGTAACGCTGCCCTCTTACCCACCCTAGATATCATATAATAGAGCGGATCTTGTTATGTTTGAAACGGATAAAAAATGAACAATAAATCCATCTCAGTCCTGGCCACCCTCAGTACTGTCATTTCCATGGTGTGGGCTCCTGCTGCCTCAAAAGAGGAACGAACCCAAATGGTGGCCAGTGGCCACCACCCATCTCGGAGCTGCTAGCTTCGAAAGGAACCACGAGCCATTGCCGTGCAGGGCTCATCGTTTCTTTGGGTTCACGCAATATTGCGATAAACGACGAATAAAAAAAGAGTCCTAATCCAATAAGCGTGTCGACGCAGCACACTTCTGAAGCCTCTCAAGTCCTTCACATCCTCTGGGATTTTAGCTAGTAATATGTAGTATTGGAGAAAAATTTATTGCACTTTCATATTGCACTTCAAGTACAATATGACTAAGCAATAGTCCATGTGGCACCCCTCACCTGAAGAGTGAGGAAGTGACAATCCAATTGTTGGATGTCACATAAACTTATTACCTAGTCATATTGTACTTCAATATGAAAGTGCAATAACCTTTCTCGTAATACTGTTGGTCCACCCCACAAGAAGTGCACACTTGTGGTGGAGCTGATCAATAGTAATTTAATCCAGTGCGCGCAGTTCATCATAATTTGTAATACTTCTTTAATATTTATAAGTCAATTTAATTCATCCCGTTAGTTGTTATCTAAAAGTTTCCACGTGCGTACCTTAATTAGTCACAACTATATGTGTAGATTAAGTATTTGTGGAGTGCTTAATTACGAGAACTCAAACGTCAGACACATCGTAGAGATCTCACAGCTGCGAGAGGCGATGCAACATTAACTTATGTAGATTAATATCGGTTGAAATTAAGGAAAAAAAAAAAAGAATTGGGTGCATGTGACGTCTTACCTCTCCCCATCTGACTGCAACGGTGAAGAGAACGACGCTTCCCTCTTATGGAGACTTAGCTCACTCCTTTTTCGTCCTACGACGAGTACTTTTGTTTTAATTTTTCTAATTGGTATATGTTTTGATTTCTTTGAAGACGGAAACCTTGCATCAGACTACATAAAGATTCAACATGTCTTTTTCCTTTTTAAATTATGCATCAACTCAATTAAAAATGGAAAAAAAAACTGATCCACGGCTCCCCTCTCATTTTCATGTTCGAGAGGAATGCTACGCGGTCACGTATTTTTTTCCACTCTTTCCTAATATATTTCTTTCGGATACCATGACAAACGGGACTATACTAAAGTATCTTACTTATCTCTAAAGTATCTTACGTAGTTTTCCACTTTTTCCAATCTTTCCTAGTTCTAGATCAAAACCCATCAGGTTTAAAAGATTTTATTTTTCAAAAAAAAAAAAAACCTTTCATAAACAGATAATGTATGCAGTTTCCTACTAAAAAAAAATATTAAAGACAGTGAGCGCTGTCTTTAGTTATGTTTTGGAGACCCAAGTTTTGTGTCTCTAATGGTCCAAAATTGTCCTACATTCACTACATGGACGAGATTAGAAAACAGTGGAAGCTGTGTCTCATAATTCAGGAAAACACTTACTATATGTGAAAAAAAGGGTAAAAATGTTGCTCAATCATCCCCAGATTGGTGGGGGCCGGAGCCCCCACACGCCACCCAAGTGCCCCGATAGTAGCGGTGTTCATAATTTGGTCCAACCCAAAAAACGAACCGAACTGGCTGGTTCGGTTCGAGTTGGACATCCAACTGATTGGTTCGATTTCACATTGTAGAACCAAAATAAATCGATTATATATATAATATGTATTTTATTTAATCAAATGTTAAGTAGGTCAGTTGGTTACAGGCGAGTGCGCCTTCTGCAGTGGGAGGAGCCTTAACCACCAAGCCAAGCACCCAGTTGTGTATCATATGGCATTAGACTTCAATTTGAATCGAACCGAACCGGATCGGTTTCGGTTCACTTAAAAATGAGGTGAATCGAACCAAATCGGACTATGTTCACCCCTACGCGGCAGTACTTTTACAGATTTTCACAAGTAATAAATGTGACTCCATAGTCTAATAGAATAGGGTAAGTGTACCTCCAAAAAAAAGAAAAAAAAAACTCTCACTATTCCAAGATAAATATAAGTAACAGAAATAGGAATCCCCGTGTAAACGCACAAACATGTATCTTATGAAGAGGAGTTTATACAACGTACTTAAGGTAGTAGTCATACATCTATGTGGTGTAAAGAACCAAGTCCATCAAATGAACTGCATGAGTCCGCATAATCCACTCTACAAGTCCATAATCGTGAATTAACATAATAAAATAACACCGTAAGAAGAACAATATAAGATCAATCACCGAAGAGAAAGACTTGCATATTGCACTTTAACTAGGCAACAAATCCAGATTGTCACATAGATTATTACCTAATTATATTACATTTATATTACACTTAAAATACAATATACAAGTACAATAAATCTTTTCATCACCGAAATAGTAGTAAACACTCATCTCCGTCATCTCCACTAGCGGCCGCAATGATAGGTGATGGTAAATTAATGTGTCGGTGGGGAAAAATACCTTCCCATCATGGGGTCTGAAGGATCCATAGCTAAAAACTATCGCTCCAAATGCCCATTAAACCAAACGAACGCATCTTACGACGAAACGGAACTGACAAGATCCAAGACGCCACGGTAATCCCATGCCTCTCATGTTAAATTTTTTTTAAAGGATGTTTTAATGATCCCGAAGAATGATTAGTTTTCTTCAAGAACACGACATAAAAAGGTTATAATGATTGTTGCATATGATAATCGGCAAGCCCTTTTCATTCATACAGACTCTTTCTATGTGCGTTTCCGTAGACGCCCCCGTTTATCCACAGGGGGGATTCTGTACGACCGCTGGAATCAAGGACGGACCGGGAGCGTCCTTTCTCTCTCTTCCTTCTGCCTCTCTCTCTCTAAATCTTCCCGCCTCGCTGCCTCCCCTTGCCTTCCCTCAGAACACGAGGAGGCACAACACCAAGCAGCATAACAGAAAGATGGAGATCCGGTGGAGCGATCTCTTGGCCTGCATCTCCTGCCGCCTCAACCTCGGGCTGTCCCCGGCGCCGCCCACGGGGTACGAGGTTGGGTAGTACAGCCCCATCCCCCGCTCGCCCAGCACCCACGGGAGCACCGCGATCGCCACGCCCCCCAGCATGGTGGGGTGCAGCACCTGCGCCGTCGTCATGGAAGAAGACGACATCGTGTAGTTGGCGTCGTGGCCGTGGTGGTAGGCGTGCTGACGGTGGTGCAGGTGGCGGTGCGCGTGCTGGGCGGCCGCCCGCGTCTGGGTGTCCGGATCCGAGACGGAAGCGGTGGTCATGGTGACGGAGGGCCTGCGCGGGACGTCGAGGGCGTCGTCCACGGGCTTGCTGTCGTAGCCGCGGCCGTAGAGCGGGACGAGGGTGGCCTGTGAGAGGGCGGCCTTGCAGACGGGACAGCGCTGGGGTGTGGAGCTCTCCTGGCGCAGCCATTGGTATATGCAGGGCCAGCAGTAGCAGTAGAGTGGCCGCAGAGCGTGACCACAGGCTCGGCCGCGTAGTCTAGGCAGATGTTGCAATCGAAGCAGCCGTTCGGTGCTACCGCCTGGGCGTCGTCGGCCTCCGCCTTGTTTTGCGTTTCTTTGGTAGATGTGGGCTCTTCCACACGGAAATCGTCCTCTATGAATATCGTGTCCATGGGTTCCCCGCCCCTGTGGAAGCTGGCAACGTTAGGAACCTATGCACCCACGCTTCAAATTCTGATCCAAGATAGCACGGCACAGCATAGACAAATTTTGCAACTGTGCGTCCTCAGGAAAGAAGCCAATCAACTAAAAATGTATTTTGCTTGTGCCAGGACTCGGTGCGTCGAAACAGGGCTACAGGAGAAACCGATGCAAACCAAAGAGAATATTAAATACGGCTGTGCATTGTAGACAAGAAGCTTGAAAAGCCGACTAAAGCCCGTGTGGTTCAACATACACAAGTATTATTGCTACAGCCGAGTGAGTGATGAGCAAATTCACCTGATTCCAGGCGTAAGAGAAACTCGTTGGTTAAGGGAAAAAAAAAAAGGGTCTTCGAAAGGATGCAGAAGGGCCCTTCTTGCAAAATGACAAACTGGCAGTACTACATGCTAGCTGTCCTCCATTTTCCGTCTTCACACACCATCTGTGTTCTTCTGATGTCTATTTGTGTATTCATAAGTTTGATCAGTAATCTTGATTGCCGACGTTTAACAGATATCTCCATCCAGAGAGGTAGGCAAGACAAGGTATAACATCGGGTGCATAGTTTTTAATGGCCCTAGTAAGAGTAATACCCTGGACTTTGAAAAGTTCTGGAGAACATAATCTGATGGCTACAAAGTAGTGCTACAAGGACATTCCCTCGAAATTAATTGTAACATATATTCTTTGATTCCCAACTCTCTTTCAACTTTGAATCCTGATTAGGTAGCATTTTGAAATGCCTCTCAGAGGACTGTTTCTTTAACTGCGTTCTTGCACAATTTGCAACCTGAGAATAAATATCTGACGCAGCATATTCTCAAGTACTATAATAGAGAAGAAATATCCGGGGTTAATGAAAGTGGACCACCCAAGTAAGAAGAGAATATATGAGTGATAGATGGGTTTGGGTTTGAAAAAGAAGCACGTTCCCACAAGACAAATAAACATCGTATGACATCTATCCCCATCCCCACACTTTACAGTATCCCTAATATGCCTTTCCCCCTTTTTTTATGGAAGAGGTGCAACACGAGGTTCTCAAGAGAACAGGATTTAAAGGATAAGCACGCAGCAGGAATACATACGTACCCAGAGAAAGATGTAAAAGGACGAAGCTTCTTCTGCACCAAAGAAATTTTAAAATCGTAACGCCAGCTAATGAGAGTCCCACAGAATAAGCGAAACGATCAGAACCAGAAAGATGTCCGTGTGGGTTTCACCAAAAATTGGATGGATTCCTAACAGAACAAAGCATATGGGAACACCATCTGAAGCGAAAAGCAGATCAGAAGAGCTTTGGCATGAATCGGGTAAAGTCCCAATCAAATATTGGGAACAATTGAACAAATTGTGGAGGGGGCGAAGGGATACTAAATAGATTGTAAATAACATAGCACAAGACGTTTTGTCTAAGCAGCCTTGCCTATGAGAAGAAATCCTGCCGACCGCTTGGCACCTTCCCATCTTTTCTCTGTTCTACGAAGGCAACTACAGGTCATCTTCCAGTATTGAAGAACATACACAAGGCATTAGGCAGGAAGGACGAAGAAATAACAAAGGGACGAGCGAACCAAGATTACGCAAATAGTTGCCCAGATTTTGGTGGCCCAAAGGGTCGCATCAAGAGAAACTTTACCCGACGGCCGAGTACATCCTCTAGATTGGAAAAAGCAAATAAGCAAGCGAGAAAACTACGATCTTTGGGTTTCACAAATAAATGAAAAGAATATGGAAAATGGCAATTTTCTTGGTGAGAAGCCACTAGGGAAAAAAAAAAACTGACGGAAAGTGCAGGCACTAATAGTAGATTGGGATAGATTCAACAGGAATGGGAAGTCTTGTAGCTAAACTTGAATGAAAGTGGAAAAGCTGAAGGAAACCAAGTGAAAGGTTAAACCTTTGTTGTCCTACATATTGAAACAAAAGGGGTTGGAACCTGGAGGTGGGGAAAATATCTGACCTGAGATTTCTCTATAGTGTATAGGAGTTAGCTGTGGAATGGAAAAGGAATAAGAATCTATGAGAAAGTAAAAGAACCACGATGAAAAGAAGAGTATACGCTTCTTTTACCATGAGAAAGAGGAGCAAGGGTGACGGGAAAGAGGGAAAGCCTTGCTGATCGGAAAGCCCTAGGTATAAGCGCACAAGAGATGGAGTAGGAGAAGAGGCAAAAGATTCCCAACATCAAAAGCAACCATGGATGCCAGAAACAGGAGGGAATCTTAGAAATTAAAAGAAAACATTCATTCAAGGATGAACACCAAGCGATTCACAAAACGCAGAGCCAAACAAACTAGAAATCGTGGCACCATCCTTAATGTCCTCTTTTTTTTTTCTTCCCTTTCCTCTACCCTTGCCATTGGCCAGATGACACTTGTTCAGAGACCCAAGGAATTAAGACAACCCCACATAGACAATCGCTTATTTAGGTCTCGCCGGCCGGCGATCGGATTCCTCCGATTCGACCCAGGATTGAACTCGACATAAGCAAAGCAAAATCATCAAACAAGGTAAAAAGAGAAGAATCTCCTCTCAAAAAGAACGACCAAACTACACCAACCCCAACAGCCCCAACCAGCAAACAAAACATCTCGGAGAAGCACCAACAAAACGAAAAAGATCAAAAACAAAGAACGAGCACCAATCCAAAATATGTACCAATTAATGTCAGTCCGGAGTCTCGTCAGTTGTTCTCGCGTCCGCGCTTCCACGAGAGAGGAGAACAGAGCAGGGCGGTGGCAAAAATTGGCGCAGCGCAAAGAACCCAAAAAAACGGAGAATTTTGAGGCGCAGGAGGAGGGGGAGATAGATACAGGAAGGAAGGGAGGGGCCGACCAACCCGCAAGCGTTATTTATAGATGCCCGCGGGTAAGAGGGAAGGGCAGAGTAGGGGCTGGGCAACAGCGTGCACCAGAAACGGGTTGCTACTTGCCAGTCCACCACTGGCCTCGGTCGCCGCGCTCGCACGAGCGCCCCACACGTGGGAGCGTAGATTTTCCTCCGTTCCGGTTTTATCCCTATTTAGGCGCATCCCTATTTCGACGCCGCCGTAAGATTCCCACGGCGGCACTGATAAGTAGCCGGAGTGGCGGTCCCGATGCAGAAGACTGGCATCTGCACCATGGCGCGGTGGGGATTCATGTCTAATCCTACCTATAGTTATTAGATAAAGTTTTTTGATCTGGCCGACCAAACGGAAATTGTTTGATCATCTGTTGAGTTGGTCGAACGAATCAAAACTCACATACAAAAAAACTTTTCCTAATTTTTAGTTTGAATCATATATGGAAGCTTCATTGATAAGTTCATTAACTTGGCAACTACTACCTATACGGAGGACTGAGTTCAAGGACAGAGACCATCTAGGGACTTAAGTAGTCCAATTCGGGTGCCTTCCACGAATGTTAAAAGTGCAATTTTGCTTTGCCGCTTCATGTCTCCCATCATCCTTCTATGGTTGTCACTTGTCAGGACCCAAACTTGATTGCATGTATTTAAGTACACAGACCGACGCACTAATTAGTGAATTCGTCATCTCCGCTACCCATAATTGTGGCAGTCTCTCCAAGCGAGGCCGTGGATTTGATGCCGGGAGTTCCTCACCGTCGCCGTCAACCGCGCCGCGGTAACATGTCTCACGCCTTATCCGGATCTGACGGTCTCCCCTCACATGTGGCGCCGAATCGGGGTGGGGTGGGGGGGTTGGGCTCGGAATCCGGGCGAGCGGGGCTCGGGCGGCTGCTGGTTTCGCGGTTCACGGTGGGCGGGGGGGACGCAGTTCGGCGGCTCCCACACCACGTGGAATTCCTTCTACGGTTCTACCCTCTTTGCTGTTTGCACCAACTGGTTCCTGCCACGTTTCAACGGACGATGTCACATGACGTAGACGCCGTGGGTGTTTGATTCCTTGATCCGAGCGGCCTCCAACGGGGCCCGTTACCGTCGGCAGGCAGGGGGATACCAAGAATTTTCCGCCCCGAACAAAGCGGAACTTTATGCATAAGAGTTATTTTTTCGCCAATTAATGGGATGATCTGCCGAGGACCACCATGCTTAATAGGAGATAGGCAGGTTAGGTACTGGTGCTTTTCCGTGCAGGTCATCAAGTCACTTCACTTGATAATGGCATGTTTGATTAGGGGTGTCAATAGGCTGGACTTGGACCGGGCCTAGCAAGGCCCGGCCCAGGTCCAATTTTTAAGAGCCGGTCCAGGCCAAGAAGTAGGTCTGATATGGCCCGTAGGGGTGTACACGGTTCGGTTCGGTTCGATTTTCTCCATTTTTGGAGGAAACCGAACCGAACCGAATTCAGTTATTGAACCGAACCGAACCGAATCGGTTCAGATCGGTTCAAACCGAAATCCCAACTGTTCTAATATTTTAAGGATTTTTCTGATATTTTTTAAGTTTTTTTGACATTTTTTTGGCTTGTTTTAGACAAATTGGCAAAAATGTTGGGTTTTGGGTGGTCGAGAGCTTCGAACTCGCGACCACCCTGCGCCACCGCGCCACCCTTTTTTGTTTAATTTTATTATTTATATAATATATATTTATATTCGGTTTATTTCGGTTTCCCAGCTCCAAATCGAATCGAACCGTGAGGCTCATGAAATCGAACCGAACTGGTCGGTTCGGTTCGATTTTTCGGTTTGGACCAAATAATGAACACCCCTAGATATGGGTGGTCTGGTTTAGACTCAGAAAAAGTTCGGCCCAGCCCGAAAAATTTAAGAAAATTATTATTTTATTTATAATATGTAATTTTAATATATTTACTATAATATATTTATAAAAATTAATAAATATTTTACTTATATCTTTATTAATATTTAATTTATAAAAAAATTATATTTGAGTAAATTTATTATAGAAAAATAAATATAATTCTCTTTCTAAATATATATTTTATATTTAATATAAAATATTTATATTTATTTTTTTCGAATCGGATAGACCGACCAGACCGGGCCACACAAAGTTCAAGCCCGGCCCTATTTTTTCCGGGTCGGGCCGGACCGGATAAAATAGTTTAAAACCTAAGATTGCATGAGTTTGTGTGGTTTTTTTTTTTCAAAAAAAAAAATTCAAACCCCAATTTGGACGACTTGGATTTAGGGAATCTTTTTTAAAAAATTAAATCAGATTATTTTTTACGTTAACTTACCCCAAAATAAAATAATTTTTTATGTTAAATAACTCCTGATTAAACTATGTTAATCACCAACCAAATTAGATCTAAGAGAGAGAGCAGGGGACAAAAATCTTCCACGGAGCAGAGACGAGGCCCTCCGGAAGGAGGGGACGAGGGGAAGATGCCCTCTCCCCAAAGAACGGAACACTGCGAGGAGACGAAGGCAGCAGCAAGAACACGCGGTCTAGTAAAATTTTAAAAACCCCGGCGCGACCACCAAACACGATATCCTAGTAACACAAAATCACGCGTCCGCCCATTTGTGTAGTCGACGCTTGAGCATGCTCGGAATATTTATTGAATGGCGAGGAACATTTCGTCATGGAAATGGTCTTATTTTAATAATTAAGAAGCCCAGATGACATTCTCCATGCTTCAATTCCTTTGATCACTCTTGAGACGAAGGTACATGCTGCACCAAATTTGGCTGCTATCACATAGCGTATAATTCTAAAAATAGTACAATTTAATCAGAATAATGATAGTAATATGTATAATTAATAATAGGAAGAATTATTAATTAATCTTTATTTTTTTAGATTTATTTTTAGATCTCTGACAATTATGTAAGTTCTTTAAAAAATTATGCAGTTACATATTTATCTCTATAATTATAAGCATATAAGTTAGGGACTTAAAAATAAGTCTTTAAAAAATAAAAAAATGATCGGTAATTCTCCTTAAATAATAATAATAATGCTAATTGCTAAAATTGTGAAGGAAAACCGCATTCATATTTTTTTTCTAGCGACGTATGTGCAAGTTGCTAAATTGCCCTCGGAACCTCTACAATATGGGCCGGTGATGCATCCCCACAAAAGAGTGGCCGTCATCCTTTTTTATACATGATATATAATTTATATATCACAAAAAATAGAGCCCATCTTTAATGACAATTTAAAGTTTTCAACTAACATGTCCAAATCAAAATTAACAATGTTTGCGATGGCTGGCCAAATAAATAAGTGAGCCTTTCCCATGCTCATATAGTGAGCAGGAAGGAACCCAAGTGATGTGAAACAGTGGGACAGCACAGCACCACCCTACCCTTTTGAAGGGCTGGTCCCCCCCCCCCCTTCCCCAACTTTAGTGATAAAGAAAGAGGACAAGCTTCATAAGCTGGAGTGGAGACTTTATTGGGGAGGTTGTTCGGGTCGCCTCGTCTGGATCATGGATTATGGCAGCAGCCGGCAGCCCAACCTTGTGACTGCTAACCATATCAAGGAGCTGTGGCCCAGGGTTTAGCTCTATATCGGATGTCTATACTATGAGGGATCCGGCATGTTCGTGTGCCTTTATATGATGGATTGGCCTAGTTGGGGTGTTTTCAACATCAAATCTATGTAGTTAGGTATTGCCTAATTTTAGCCCGGCTTAATTTGTATCACAAGTTTTAGGGGGTATGGTACGATGTGTCGGACATATATGGTAGATTGATGAGCCATATATCTAGCTACTTTCCTTTCCTCCCTCATCTATATAAAATTAAAAAGTTTAAGTGACAAATGAAACCCCCTATAAGAATGGCCACGTACGACCACAAGTATTGTAGTTTAATTTAGATATTTTGGAAGAGGTCCTCTATCTTATTTTATAATAACTTGTATGTCTATGATAGAGACCCTTGCAACATGTACGACCCCGCTGATAATTAAGCAATCCGAACCCCAGGGCATCGAATTCCATATTCATGTAAATAGTGTAGAATTAATTCAGTCAAACATGGTTTTATAATCTTTCTTTCTTATCAAAGAAAGTTAGGGGCTATTCGCATGGATAAAAGATTATTTGACCCACTTATCTTTCGAATAAAAGGAAGAGAAAAATTTATTGCACTTGCACATTGTATTTTAAATGTAATGTGACTAGATAATAATTTATGTGGTGGCACTCCTCACATGAAGAATGATAAAGTGACAATCTAATTATTAGATGTCACATAAATTTATTGTCTAATCACATTGTACTTAAAATGTAATGTAAAAGTGTAATAAATTTTTCTCTAAAAATAATACTTATGATCGATGTATACTATGATGTACAACAAGTTTACTCAATTCTTATTTTTCGAGTTTGTCTCACATTTCAAATGCTCGCGGCAGGTGAAATAACTCGTGAGTGAAATATTTCTTTTATTGGGACCCGAAAAGTTAAAATAATCACCAAATGGAAATATTTTATAGAGGTGAATTAATAGAGACTCCTCTTCAACAAGGAGTATATCGTGAGATTTAAACTTTCTCCGTGGAGGAAAAAAAAAATAGAGAAAATTAATTAGGGTTCCTGTCAGAGTGTTGACTTAATTTGTAGTCCCTGTCAGAAAATCAGAAGTCATAAAGTCCTACCTTTTGTGTTAGTTTAATTTCTAGTCCCTGCTTTTTGCTTCTAGTCCTTGCTTTTTTTGTTGCTCAGCATTTAATGCGTCTTGAAAGACGAGTCGTCCTTTTAACATCAACTTTTTCCTATTTTGCCCTTCCTTATTCTACTCGTTTCCTATTTACATTCGTTACAGTTGCCTTTGTATCAATTACAGTAAGCTTGTATGTCAGTTACAGTAAGCCTTTATATCTGTTACAGTAAGTCTTTTTTCCTTATGCTCGTTACAGTTGCTTTGTATCAGTTACAGCAAGTCTTTATATCTGTTACAGTAAGTCTTTGTAACTGTTACAGACCACAACTATAAGCTCTTACAAAAGAAAAAAAAAACTTTATTTGTTTGCACATGCTAGGATTCGAACCCAGGTCTTCACAAAGAAGACATGAGATACCCTTACCACTAAGCTACAACTACATTTGTGTTACAACAGAACATATAATATATTTAATTAAGTATTGTAGCAAACATAATACTCTATTACAACTTATGTTAAGTCTTGTTACAGTCAATATCATTCCCTGTTACAGCATACATTAAGTTCTGTTACAGTAAACATTATCAGCTATTATAGTAAACATAATACTTTGTTACAACTTATGTTAAGTCTTGTTACAGTCAATATCATTCCCTGTTACAGCATACATTAAGTTCTGTTACAGTAAACATTATCAGCTATTATAGTAAACATAATACTTTGTTACAACTTATGTTAAGTCTTGTTACAGTCAATATCATTCCCTGTTACAGCATACATTAAGTTCTGTTACAGTAAACATTATCAGCTATTATAGTAAACATAATACTTTGTTACAACTTATGTTAAGTCTTGTTACAGTCAATATCATTCCATGTTACAGCATACATTAAGTTCTGTTACAATGTACATTAAACTTTGTTACAATATGCATTAACCTTTGTTATAATATACATTAACCTTTGTTACAATATGTATTAAGCTCTATTACAACTTATGTTAAGTCTTGTTACAGAATATATTAAGCTCTATTACAATGTACATTAAACTTTGTTATAATATACATTAACCTTTGTTATAATACACATTAACCTTTGTTACAATATGTATTAAGCTCTATTACAACTTATGTTAAGTCTTGTTACAGAATACATTAAGCTCTATTACAATGTACATTAAGCTTTGTTACAATATACATTAACCATTGTTACAATATATATTAACCTTTGTTACAATATGTATGAAGCTCTATTACAACTTATGTTAGGTTTTGTTACAGTATACATTAAGCTCTATTACAATGTACATTAAGCTTTGTTACAAGTACATTAAGCTCTATACTGTAAGTGATACGAAATTACATTAAGCTAAGCAATAAGCTTACAGTAACAAAGGTTAATGTATATTGTAACAATGGTTAATGTATATTGTAACAAAGGTTAATGTACATTGTAATAGAGCTTAATGTATTCTGTAACAAGACTTAACATAAGTTGTAATAGAGCTTAATACATATTGTAACAAAGGTTAATGTATATTATAACAAAGGTTAATGCATATTGTAACAAAGTTTAATGTACATTGTAACAGAACTTAATGTATGCTGTAACATGGAATGATATTGACTGTAACAAGACTTAACATAAGTTGTAACAAAGTATTATGTTTACTATAATAGTTGATAATGTTTACTGTAACAGAACTTAATGTATGCTGTAACATGGAATGATATTGACTGTAACAAGACTTAACATAAGTTGTAACAAAGTATTATGGTTACTATAATAGCTGATAATGTTTACTGTAACAGAACTTAATGTATGCTGTAACAGGGAATGATATTGACTGTAACAAGACTTAACATAAGTTGTAACAAAGTATTATGTTTACTATAATAGCTGATAATGTTTACTGTAACAGAACTTAATGTATGCTGTAACAGGGAATGATATTGACTGTAACAAGACTTAACATAAGTTGTAATAGAGTATTATGTTTACTACAATACTTAATTAAATATATTATATGTTCTGTTGTAACACAAATGTAGTTGTAGCTTAGTGGTAAGGGTATCTCATGTCTTCTTTGTGAAGACCTGGGTTCGAATCCTAGCATGTGCAAACAAATAAAGTTTTTTTTTTCTTTTGTAAGAGCTTATAGCTGTGGTCTGTAACAGTTACAAAGGCTTACTGTAACAGATATAAAGACTTGCTGTAACTGATACAAAGGCAACTGTAACGAGCATAAGGAAAAAAAGACTTACTGTAACAGATATAAAGGCTTACTGTAACTGACATACAAGCTTACTGTAATTGATACAAAGGTAACTGTAACGAATGTAAATAGGAAACGAGTAGAATAAGGAAGGGCAAAATAGGAAAAAGTTGATGTTAAAAGGACGACTCGTCTTTCAAGACGCATTAAATGCTGAGCAACAAAAAAAATAAGGACTAGAAGCAAAAAGCAGGGACTAGAAATTAAACTAATACAAAAAGGTAGGACTTTATGACTTCTGATTTTTTGACAGGGACTACAAATTAAGTCAACACTCTGACAGGGACCCCTAATTAATTTTCCCAAAATAATATCTAAATAATTAACCGACGGAATCATATCAAATAAACAAATAAAATAAAAGACTATACAGCTATAGCGAGCCACAGGCACAACTGCACAAGGGAGGACCAGGTTCCGTTTGCATACGTAACATTAGATAATGGTAAGCAATTAGCAAATTAGTAGCATAAATGCGACGCGTCAGTGGATCGTCGTCATCGCAGCACCGAGTTGGAAGCACTTGGCTGTTTGATTACGATGGGAAGGGACAACAAATAACGCAGGAGTCAGATGATATATATAGATTATTTATATAAATCTTCATGGTTTGTTCCACTAACAGCACTCGTTTAATTAAACAAGTAGTTTGTCTAAGACCGAGTCATAATATTCTTTAATTTTTACACTTGTCTCAGAGAATAATAATAAAAAAGGCTAGGAAAAGGGAGGTCCATTATTTTATGAAGAAAGCCCTCTCCCTCCGTTGAGAAGGATTGATTCACGTCTAACTCAGGTCGGGAAATAGATCTCTGAATTTTTTTCAACTTTGCAAAGGTTGTGAAAATATTCTCAATAAAGTAAATCTTTAGGTTATTGGGGGGTTGCTTGAAAATGTTAAATATTTATTCCAGTTAGGGTTAATAAACCTAAATCTTTGTTAAGAGAGGAAAAGAGAGAGACACATAGGATAAGAAGAAACTTGATTTCCAACTAAAAATTCCTTTTAAAGATATTTAAAAAAAAAAAAGAAATGTGGCCACTCAGAGAACAAAAATTCTTTCCTATCATTTACCGTGTTAGATGACTACTTTTGAAATTAAATCATTCATCTAAGTTTTCAAAAACTTCTGAAGTCAGTTGCTATATAAATTTTTCTTTTTATTTTAAGATTCAAAGTCCCATAACACAGGGGAAGAGGGATGAAATGGCTGGCGCATCTCGCTCATGGGCAGCGCAAGCGAAGGATTTTGGATTCTATCGTCACATCACATGCTCATCGCCGTCTTAACCAAACGGTCGTCCGACTCAGCACGAGCGCTCGAAGCACCCCCTCGTTTCTTCTCCCTCTTCCTTCTTCCCTCTTGTTCACACGTGCCTACATCCGTGCCAAGGATGTTAAGGTAATATATATATCTTTTGTTATTTCTACTTCAACCCTTTTTCAATTAAAATTGTCGATGACAATGTAGATGAATAATTTAAATTTTAGTTACTTTAAGATTCAACTTATATTGTTCCGCAGCAGCAAAATTGAGTGGCATCGTAAATTTCTCTTTTTAAAAAAATAGTTGAAGTTTGATTTTTGTTATTGAGCAAGAGTGTACCAAATTTGGGTTATTCTCTTGAATCAGAAAATGGAAATAAATGTGGCTCCTAGTATTTATTAAAAAAAATTGTATGAGCTTTCAGAAGTGACACTTTTAGATACTTAATAATTAAGATGAAGAGGAGGACAACATAAAATCCATGTGCGAAAGGCCAAAGCCATGTCTGCAACCGGATTAAAAAATTCTAACAGAGACATTCAGAAGAACGGAGAACTTGGATTCTTTTCTTTTTGTGGTAGAAAAAACATATTGCACCGGTTGATATGGAATGTGAGAGACTCAGCCTTAAATTTTTAAAGAGGACCTTGTTCTTAAAAATATCAAACTTTGGATTCACATTTCTCGAAGAGCAAGTAATATTTAGAAATATTTATTATAAGATAAGTCTAGTAATTGAGCTGATGAGAATTGGAAAAAAAATCCTATTAGTTTGTGGAAAAGAGATAGAGATCTTGTGAAAATTCTCAACTAATAAAATTATTTTCTTACAATCCATATTAATTTTTTTTATCTTACCCTTAATAATAAGTACATAATTCTACTCTTAAAACATGAGACAGCTCTACTATAAGATGAATCTTTACCCAGTGTCCTCCTCCAAACTTAAATTCTTCATGTTAATTATGTGTATACTCTGTGAAAGAATCCACACATTTTATTTATATCTTGATATTAATCTACATTGTTATGTATATATAACTCTATATATAATAGACAATGTTGTGTTGATTAGCTAGGATAGTAAAAAAAAATATTTATGATGGTTTGAGAACAGATATTATTTGTAGATGATATTGTAGTATTGATGATTTAAATATTAAGTTAAAAAGTAATAGGTATATTTTAGAGTCTAAAGGTTTTTAAATCAATAAGAGCAAATCAGAGTTTATACATTATAATTATAATAATGAGAGGGGGTTACCAGAAGATGTAGCTCTAATTGATTGACAAAATATTCCTAAGAATAGTAGCTTTCAGTATTAAAAAATCTATTATTCAAGAAAATGAAGAGATTTATGGCGATGTTACACATAGAACTAAGACAGACTAGTTAAACAGAAGAAGTGCATCAGAAGTCCTCTGTGATCACCATATATCCTTGAACTTAAAGAAATTTTTTATATAAAAGACTGTGATGACGACTTTGTTATATGATACTGAGTGTTGGACAGTACAAAAGAAACATATTAAAAAATATGCATAGCAGAGATGAAGATGTTGAAATAAATGTGTGGTAACATTAAGAAAGATAAGATTAGAAATGAACGATTATGTAAAGATTTGGGGATAGATTTAATTAATAGTAAAATAAGAGAAAATAGATTTAGGTGGTTTGAATAAGTGCACCATCTTCTTAACTTGGCACCGATTAAAAAATATGGTCAAATCTTAATGAATGCTCATAAAAGAGCTCGATGAAAATTTTAAATCAGATGATGCAATGTTATTAGAAAAGATATTATTTTTTTAAATTTAAATATGAATATAACACTTGATAATTTTTTTTAACCGAATATGATTTATATATCAAACACCAAATAATAAGAAAACGCTTTGATGATGGTGATGGCGGCTGGAGAACATTGACATCGACGAAGGGATAACATCATGATTAGCTTCGATACCACGCACCCACCCTAAAATATGATGGAGTCTATCTAGCAAGGAGTCAAGGGCCAAATAGATAAAATAAAAAAAATCTTTTTATATCTAACAGATGTTGATAGAATATTAGAAAAAGAACTAGGGCTTTATGTTAGATAAGCACCGGTCTTCTTATAAATTATCTTTACCACATACTTAAAGTCGTTGTTTGCGTTTGAATTGAATAATCTTCCTTTTGGACGAGCCTCTGATCATTTGAACCTGCCATGCATGCTTGCTTAATTTAGAAGAAATGCAGATTTTTCTATTAATTCTTGGAGTATGATGCAAGAAAAAAAAAAGCAAATTTTTATTGGTGTTTGAGATCTCCCCATGCCTTCTTCCAAAAGATACCAACTCCGTCATTAGCGAAATGTCATAATGTCATATTTTGTTATCGTTTTTATATTTTGTTTTGATTATGTGATCAAGGTGAATAACTTAAATTTGATGTTTCTTAACTCCGGAGCGCAGCGCCAAATTTAATATTTGTATTTCTGATTTTTCTAATCAATAGAAAAAGAGCGTGATATAGTCTAAAAAGTGGTACATTAATAATATTGAGGAGGCCAGTAATGGATTTTGACCAACCATTGCGAAGAGGAAAACTCATAATATTTAACTTGTGTACTTAGCTACTGCTGTCGTATAAGACATATATAGCTAGATAATATCAAAATTATCTAACTCGATCGATAATTGACAAAGTCCTGCAAGCCTCCGATTCTTTATATAATTATCTTGAGTTGTCTTTGACAAATTAATAATTGATGTTATCTAATGACCCCAGATGATGTTGACGACCTGAAAAGCCACTCAATGGCTTCGGAGGACTTGGCTCATTCTTCTTAATTTGGTTATCATATTTATATATATATATTTGACAAGTTTGATTTGTAATGTGTGGTTATTATATAATAGACGTGGAATCATGCAGGGTTCACGCTTGAGCTGGCTCAAACTCACGTGGGACAGACGTAGCCTGATAGCAACCTAATAGCAATCAAGTTTAAAGCAAGTTTGAGAAGATAACACTCATAGACTCTGTGGGCAGCATTTACTAATTGTTTACTTTTTCTCAGAGATTTTGAGAACAATCTTCTAACTTTTGTGGGGTGCATGGGGGAGATTTTATTTTGTATAATATTCTTTCTGGAGACCCATATGTCTTTATGATCTTTACAGAAGATGAGATCATTGAAGAAAAGGAAGTCAAGTTTGGAAGCATACGTTCTAGAAGGGTAAAAGAAGCCCAAAATCTGATTTAATAAGTAAATACTATTATATATATATATATATAATATACTTCCGCTAAGAAGTTTGTAGTGGATCAATTAATGATGTCTAATCATGACCTGGTTTGCAATTAAGACATAATTGTAAAAAAAGGTTTCTTATATGCATAAGTATAACAGTACTATAATTCTTAAATACATGCTGATCTGTCTCACTTATTTATCTACATAGATATTACGCATGCACTGAGGACCCCGGTTGGGTCGATCGTTAGAACTCTTGCTTAAAAGCAAGAGGTTCCGAGTTCGATTCCTGGGGGAGATTTACCTGATTTACATGCAATCCTCGAGGTGTGTAAATCCGGGGTTTTTCTGGTCAAGTGGGGTAAGGACAATACAGGTATACGGAAAGTAGGAGCTGCCAAGTCCTGACCTGGAGTTCACGAACCAATCCTTGAGTCCGCAAAGCCACACGGGGCGGGATTTCCTCGTTATCAAAAAAAAAAGATATTACGCATGCACTAGATGTTAAAAAGGAAAGAAAAGGGTGGGACGTGAACAAAGGATTTGGAGTACCCGATAATCTCTGAAACCATGCACCTAGCTCAAAATCATACAATTAGAAATTAAGACTGTGACCCATACAAAGCCTTTCATGTATGAAGAACGTGAAAATTGTATTATTATTTTTTATGATGAAGAATATAGTATAGTGACATTCGAATCTATAGGAAGTTTGAGAGGTTTGAATTCAGGTCAGCCACGCACATTAGTGTCTTATTATTATTTTTTTGATACACAAGGAAATATTATATTATATTAAACTAGAGAAGGAGTATAAAGTATACCCCACGCAAAATATGATAGCAGTAGATCATAACTTCCCAAGACCAAGCATAGAAAATACAAACCTACAGAAAAACATAAGAACCACCATTTTCCTTGCACAGGATCTCCAAATCGAAGGTGGGAACATGGACAATCAAAACACCAAGAGAAAGTGAGTTAATTCATTGTAGTTAAACTAAGTTAACACACAAAAAATAAATTAAAAAATGAGTTAAACCAGTATAACTTTAGTCATGGGTTGGAGTTAATTCTAACCCCAACACATTGCCAAACTGAGGCTAAGATCCTATGAGCTGCTCAAGAACAAAGAGAGAGCAGACCACAGCCGTCCTCGCTCCAATGGCTAACGGCTATAAACATCAAAACAGCATAAAAGGTTGCTCGACAAATGCACACCGAAAGGGGTGATGTGGATAAACCCCCAAACTCGAGCATGACCAAAGCCACCGGATCCCACCAAAGAGGATGAGGGGAAGGATCACAGAAGCTAAATATCGCCGGAAAAATCTAAAGTCTGTGCCTCAGCAACTGCGGCGAACGATCCTGTACCAAATGGAGCTTGCCAAAAAGGAACAAAGTAGACATTGGTGAAAGAGAACAAACAAGATTACTAAAAGGTTAATACTGGAGATGGGGAGCTCAACCTAAAACCCATGATAACAAAGGACCCAAAAATGAGCCACTGAGCCTTTGTATAATACACAAATCCCGGCCAAAGACATCAGAACCCAAAAGTGGATATGGACCCAAATATCTGAGGATGGCCCAACATGATTGCCCATTAACCAGTCACTCCAGAGCATATTCCAACACAATAATTCGTGGATTTTTTTCAGGGGTATACAGGTAATTAACCCTATATTTTTCATATATATATATTATATATATATATATATATATCATCGATGGCAGCAAAAATATATTGTTATCTACTATAAAACCTCATAAAAAATGTCCAATTTTATATCATCTGGATTTCTCTTCCCTACTATCAATGAGCTACTTTATTGACAGCAAATTAGAACATCTAATTCAAACGTCTGAGTATTGGCCAAACTGACCTGCACAAAGACACGAATCAGCAAGAACGCCGAAGGCTGTTAGATGCAAAATAAAAGGTTAAAAGAAGGCAAGATGACTCGCAAGCACTAACTGGGCAAGTCCTGCTAAAGGAACTTTAACAGCCCTTGTTGTATATCTGGAGTTTGTCAGCCCAGTTAAGTTAAACAAACTTAACAGGGGATAAAGCCTCAACAGACTGTTATCCTAGTCGGGTATATATGTAGAGTCTATTTGACCAGTTAAGTAAGCTATCTACCAAACCAGATAAATTAACTCCCGACTAAGCAATCTAGGGATTGCTTAGTTAAGTGTTTCTTAATTGATTATCAAACTAGGCTGGCACAACTGATCGATAAGCAGGCCCCAGCTGAGATAAAAATTTTCATGCCACTTCTAAGCCTTGTTTTCTTCTTACCTAGCCAGGATGATAGAAACAACTGCTACCTTCATATTTGTATACACAGTTTCACTTTCATAGAGTCATCCCCAGCACTAAGGAAATAAACTCGTACGATGGCCTCGAAAAGGCACTATTATACAGTCTAAACTATCCACAAGGATACATCGAGGAACCAAATATGTCTACAAGAACCTCTGGATAGCTGCCAGTAGTGTATTCTTGGGAGCGGCACCGATGATAGCATCCTTCTTCTCACCATCTTTGAAGAGAATGACGGTTGGTATACTTCGAATACCGTATTGTATTGCTATGTCCGGGTTGTCATCTGTATTGAGTTCAAAACAACTCAATTTTCCTGAATACTCCGCGGCTATCTCAGCTATAACAGGATGTATCATTCGACAAGGTTCGCACCATGGAGCCCAGAATGAAACAAGCACCATCCGATCAGACTTCATGACAAGTGACTGCCAAGTGGACTTTATCGCCAAGGGAACTGTAAAGGTAAAGAAAATCGATTTGGTTTAGGAAGAATAAATATGGTTCGAATTGCTCAATGAAATGGACATGCAATTAAAATTGCTGAAGGAGTTTGAGCTAATCAACAATAGAGATTGAAAAAATAACACTCCAAAGATGTAGGCTTTGTCCAAAGTTCAAAATAACTAGGAACGTTGTGCAATACTAGAAAGTCAAACCCTCATTTGGAATAAAAGGCTTTACCCTGCTAATAATGGAAAACTAATGCATTTCGTATTCTAGACGATGAGAACACATCTTGTTGCGTTTAGCAACAAAAGTGCAAGACTTCGTCATGTACTGGAAACAAATAAATAATCAACCTCCAATTCAATCATAAAAAAAGGATGTTCGTCAGAATTAGAAAGAAAAGACAAACAGGACGTATGAAAAATGCCATTTGGAGCTTTAAAAGTATTCCTACAAGCAGAAGTACAGGTCGTTCATTTGGCCAAAGATTACTGTGATAAAAATCTTGATAAAAAGGCATTCCCAGAGTACACGGTTGCTTTGCACGAGGACATAAACTACCCAACAAGTGTTAACGAGAGACACCTCATTCAGACAACAGATTTCTGACCGGTTCTTCAGTCATGCATTCTAGCTGATATTGAAAACTAGTATGCACAAAATGCCTGGAAACATTGATTTCACTTGATATGCTACAGTGGCATCCAATATAGGAGACAAATTTCAAGAGAAAGAGACATTGCCACTTGCTTGTGTCTTAGCAGAAATTCAAAATACTACCACATCATTACATGATCAGGAATTTTAGCGAGAGAAATGAAAAAAATGACTCAAATGCAGACTGGACAAACGAATCTGCTAGAAAACTGGTCAAGAAGACTTTGTTTTTCCTTTTTCTTAAAACTGGAAGCAGCGTCCATAAAACAAACAGGATAATAACCAAAAATCAGCAAATGGTACAATGTAGCAGAAATGCCAGTGGCCATATCACAAGTATTAATATAGAATGGAATGTGCACCTTCTCACTTTCAATATGCTTCATGAAGGCTTGGGAAATCAATTGCTCCCCAAACACCTACTACACGTATCTACACAGAATCTAATTGCATGTAAGAACATGTTTGCTACTAGCATACTTCAAAATCCAACAAATGCAAAAACCAACATTGCCTCACAAACATATACCCCTTATCCATATGTTGGTGAAAAGTGAAAACTGTTTACATCCCACATAGGTAGTCATAAGCCATTTCGTGAGTATATCAGTTTTGCATCCCTCCACCTAAAAACTTGAGTTTTTGGTCGGCAGATGAGTTCAATAGCATGGTGTCAGAGCCAGGTTCACCCTTAGTATTTGGGCCATTGTGGTTTCAAGAAGTGTTGGGGCTGCTTGTCATATGACTTCACAGTTAGCTTGTCATATGTCCTATATGCCCTATATATCACAGTGAGCCAGGGTGGCAAAAACCATATGAAAACAGGCCATTAATTTCACAGGCCTGTCATATGAAGTTGGATATAAGGGAGAACAGGACCTACTTGTATCCTATTTCAAAGAAATCATTCCTATAATAATGCTCTAATTATAAAATAGAAGATTTTTCTTATTTTATTTCATTTGATGATATCAGCTACTTCTTGTTAGCACCTGCAAAGAAACTGGATATATTTCATTACAGTTTCCAAAATCAGAAATAGTAATATGACTACTTTTCAAGAATTGAAGATCATTAGTGCAATATGGGCCTTCCACATGTTAAAGAGGTCATCCATCACACTGGGGGACCTATTCAACTCCACAGTCACTGTGTTATTGTGGACGTGATCCATATAAGACAGTCAAGACCCTTCTTGTCCTGTCTACTGTCTCACAGTATCCACATATCACTTAAGGCTATATTGTTCATTGGTTTCATGTGTTGTACACTTCCAGCCTTGGTTCCAATTCTAAACAGAGACGCAGACTAGATGTAGAAAATCGATGTCATCAAAGTACATCTAATGTTGTGGCATTTTGTCGCCAAGCTTAAACCATCACAGTACTCCACTTGCAGAGAAACAAGTGTATATAAGTGACAAACTGGAAATGAATCTGAAACACTTAGTGCTGTTAAGTTGCCACATGTAAAAGGTCGCAGAGAGTGACTTTCATGGTTTTGCTTATTCCTTGCCCCAAATATCGTTTATTGATCAGTAATTCTGTTTCTATTACATCTCGACCAAGAGTTACAGAGCTTGGAGAGAGCTGCGCTTAGCGCAGTGGTTTCTTCCCCTGCCAAAAGGAGGGGAGGAGGCGAGAGGGCGTGGGTTCGAACCCACACCCCCCCTCACAATTCCCATCCCCTTACCAACTTACCTACCAAAAAACAAAAAGAGTTATAGAGCTTGCAGAAGGCCCTAAAAAGCCCAGTCATTTCCTTCCTTCCGCTCTGTCCTAATATGCATTGGCAGTTGGAAGGTGCACCAAAGCTGACTGTAAAACATCTGCAGGGTGGCACCAGATAGATCTTCCAACAAAAGCACC
This sequence comes from Colocasia esculenta, assembly GCA_014218235.1. NCBI lineage: Eukaryota > Viridiplantae > Streptophyta > Magnoliopsida > Alismatales > Araceae > Colocasia > Colocasia esculenta. Next base: position 88,733,908 of record CM024759.1, read on the forward strand.
AGCATCACTTCGTGACTAACATCAATTAGAAAGAAATTCCAACGAGCCATAGCCAATACTACTTTCTACTTCAAATTAACTATTACCAATACAAGATAACTAAAAAAGAGTGGTCAGTAATCGGTAAAAAATAGAAAAGCATTACATGTGAATGGGAAACAAACAGATGGAATCTAGCCATTCTAAAACGTACAGAAAGAGAATGCAAAGATCGACCTAACCGAAAGGATGCATACATACCAAACGAATTTGAGCATACAATTCCGAACAAGAAAGGGGGCCCAGAAAACGACCGATAGCCCAGGTCCCCATGGACGGGTATCAGAAGACGTGAGTCGAAGACCGTACCTTCCATGGTCGTCTCCCGCGCTTCGCAGACCAAAGCTCCGCGACGCACGGATCTCCCGCCATGCGCACCGACCACCGCCGCCCTCACAGAAACCTTGGAGATCTTCAATCCCCTGGCCTCCGTCAGCAGCACAGCCTTCGAGCCGCCCAAAACGGGGCACACCGACGCCAACACCGCCCACCGGGACGGCGTCCGGCGGGACGCGGGGGGCGTGCGAGGGAAGGCGACGGATTCGATTACGGCGGTCATCGGTGGAGGCTTGGAGCAGCGAAGAAGAGGAAGCGGAGATATACGAACCAGGAAGAAGTTGATAGCGATTGCGAGCAAAAACCTTAGGATCTCCGAGACCAGGGATTTAGCGGAAGGTGGAGAAGGGGTTCCTATTTAGGTGACGCCGTCCATTGCCCGACTCCTATTGGTGGAATCTCGCTGCGTAACGTCGAGATCGGATTTTTGACGTCAGCGTCCCTTTGCCGACAAAAGAGAATTGGGACTTTTCTTGAAATTTTGACGTCAGCTTTCATTTGATACTGTGCCAGTGTTGTTGTCCGGATGTTTGTACATTTCACTCGAATTGGTGAACTGATTGCGATGTGAAAATAACATGAAATGTGGACTGTTCAGCTAGGATGGTATAATCAGGAAATTTGTGCTTACGAGATTTCCTTTTTTGGGGGAAAAGGGGGGAGCTTAGAGCTCCATACATTAGATAAACAAAGGTACATAAAACATTACATAGAGGTACACCCTAGAAGCAACAAGGGTAACAAAGTAGACAACAATAAATTGCAGCAGTCAAAACACAAAATGTTAGTCAGGAGATACTCAATCCTAACAATTACACGAATTAAATATACTAAGCAAATCATGAGAAAAATAGAGCACAACTCCAAGCCACTTAATAAGATTAGATAGATCCGAAAGATGCAAGAATGATGTCGAATTAGAATCGAGGAGTGAACCTGCTCTATTAGAGAAGAAAGACTACCACATAATTGGGTAGCAACAAGTGATGATAGCTCGGATGACGCACTTGTCAAGGGATAATGTGGATGAGTCTCGAGCTAAACTAGAAACTTCATAACCCCAGATTTAGGGGCTCTAGACACTTACGGAACTTCGACAGCTTCTCGGATTCTCAATAGATCACAAGCAACATTGGATAGAGATCCTGAAAAAAAAAAGATAGAAAAGAAAATAGACAAGAGAAATAGGTTAGTTGCCAAGGATGAAGTAGATAGACCTATAGAGTGGACCTCACCAGAAAATCAAAATGGGGGAAGAAAATTTCACCCAAAACAAAATTGGGGTCCAAAAAGGGGGATATGTATACAGGGGAAGAAGTATTGAAGAGGTGGAGAGATTGGGTTTATGAGAGATTTTTTTTTTTGTAGGTGTTGTTGGGGGGAGGGGGGGGGGGTATCAACTAGGGGGGGAGAAGAAGAGTGGGGGTTGGCAGGAGATGTTAGAATGGGGAGGTGGGGACTTTGGGTCTCAAGAGAAGTTTTTTTTGGTGGGGGGCAATAAAGAAGAGCCGGGGAGAGTGGAGGGGGGAGGGATACATAGTAGGGGAAGAGATGGGAAGTCGGAGACAAGGCTGGGTGGAGGAGGACGGAAGGAGAGACAGAGATAGAGAGATATAAGACTGAACAAATAGAGAAGAAAGGGGAAAACAAAATTGAGAAAGGTGAGAGAGAAGAGAGACAAGCCAGAAGACAAGCACCACAAACCCATTCGACAAGTCATCACTGGGAATGGCCTCAGAAACCACCGAGGAGGGGGCTTCCAGTAATGATGGACTCTTCGATAGATGTGGGAGAAAAAAACCACTCGATGAAACCCTAGCAACGATGATTAGGATATCAGAGCGATAAACCTCCTCTCGGTGGAGGGGAATTGTTCCTTTGCCAAAGCGGGGTTTTTACTTGTGAAAATTCCCTTAGTTTTCAAAGATGAATCTCTCTATCTTGCTTCCGTGTTTGCCAACACCAAAGAGGAGCCCATGATGTATTCTTAGAGAAAAACCCTTTGATACTGAAATAAGAGAATTACTAGAAGAGGAGTGCACTGAGGAGGGTTTTTAATTTTTATACAATAAGAAAGATCTCCGACTATGGCTCCTTGGCATTCGTTCAACGTGATGGTTCGATGGAGAAAGATCTTCACTTATAAAGATGTTTTATGATCCTCAAATAGATGGGACACTTGATGAAGTGATGCAATTGCTCGTTACATCTTTTCGTGCGGGCGACTTTGATGGTTACCATCAACATCTTTGAGAGCTCTGGACAATTCTCTCCTCTGTGGGTCTTTATCGGCCTAACTTGGTCATGCTGGTCGCTCTTGCAAGACTTGTATTGGACTAGTTAAACCTTGATTTTATTGGGATGTCTATGAGCTGGCTTTGCATAATTTGACTCTGGTGAGGGATTCGAAATCTATCCTCTCCAAAGTCTATAGTTATTGGAGCAAATTTCTACCATTAATAGTTCTTTTAAAAAAAAATAGAAAAGTTTAAGGCCTATTTCGATACGACTTATGAAAAATATGAATGTTTATCACAAACGAGACAAATCGTTCTACCACTAGTTTTTTTTTTTTGATAACGAGGAAATCCCGCCCCGTGTGGCTTTGCGGACTCAAGGATTGGTGTTCGTGAACTCCAAGGTCAGGACTTGGCAGCTCCTACTTTCCGTATACCTGTATTGTCCTTACCCCACTTGACCAGAAAAACCCCGGATTTACACACCTCGAGGATTGCATGTAAATCAGGTAAATCCCCCCCCAGAAATCGAACTCGGGACCTCTTGCTTTTAAGCAAGAGTTCTAACCGATCGACCCAACCGGGGTCCTCTTAAAACTTCGGATATACACACCTCGAGGATTGCATGTAAATCAGTAAATCCCCCCCCCCCCCCAGGATTCTACCACTAGTTCATTTTTTAAAAATTAAAAAGGTTTAGGGGCCTATTTCGATACAAGTTATAAGCAATACACATGGGTTTATCAGAAACACGTTTATAATAGGCATGTTTACCGTAAATATATTTTATATTAACCCATATGTGGATGGTTATATCAAACCATGTTTATAAAAAGAGTCTCCATCATAAATCAACTCAAAGTAGATTGACGGAAAACACCATTTATCAGGAGATTTTAAGCTTATAATAAACTCTTATGATAAATCTATCTTTAGCTATCTAAAAAAGAATTTATTATAAATTAATTTTATGGTAAACATAAATATGTTGTGTTTATGGTGTACATTCATACAGTTCCTATTTCCTAAATATATTTATGGTTTGCATCTAATAGTCCTTTTTTTGTTGGCAAAGGACTTAGCATTATTGGTCGGGATTCAAGATGAGATATTTAAGTGTAAATCAACGTCCGTCCAAATGTTGACATAGTAGTTATTTTAAGTCTATTGACTAAATTATTTTACCATCCGGTCCAAACGAGGAAGAGCTTTAATTTTAAGTCCAAAAGAGAACTTCACCGTTAGTTAATTGACGGTGGATTAGATGAAAACTCTAAAATACCCTTGTCAGTAGGAAGTTCGATGGGAGGAAGTGGCCTTGTTGCCGCCGACGACAGCTAGGGGGGTTCTTCCCGCCTGACACTGTTAGGGGATTGCCGGCGAGGGCAGCAGACAGGACGGGGTGGTTGGGGGAGTGCCGGAAAGGGCCTCTGCAGGCCATCGACGCAAGGATACCTCACACCACAGTGCTGTCCCCGACCCCGATGCAGGCGAACCGGCCCGCCCCGCCCACCCTGGCCTGCTGCGGTACCGGCAGGGGCGGGAGCCGCGCCCAGTCGCGCCCATCGTCGGATCTCTTCCTGCTTCCCCTGGTCGCAGCCCTCCCGTCCCAACCCCAGAAGGAAATCTCAACAGCATGGCTCGCCAGTATGTACAGGTGCCCCCCCGGCGGCGCAGGTGCCAACTATGCAGCCCCCGCCAGGCACCGCCGGGGATCGCAGCCATGCTCTGGCTTCCACGTCGTATAGGTCAATCGTGCCGGCGCAGGTGTGTTGTGGAAATGGAATTATTACAATTCCTAAGATCTCTTTTAAAACGTTGTCTTTTATCATGTTTTCTCATAGATGCATGCGTATTGCCAATCCAAGTCCCGTCGGATGCTACACGAGCAATGGTGACGTGAGATGAATCGACAATTCGCACAGTGCGGGCGTGCCAGTCACCATAGTGACAACAAGTTGGTTTGCCTCCGAGAGTCGGAGGGCTTTAAGTCTTTTGTGCGCGCCGTTTGACTTCGTCAAACGAAAGTGAGTGGTCGGGTCCTGGACCAAAATTCCGTCGTTGCCTGAGCGCAACGACGTTAATTACATTTCTTTTAGAAAGAGAAAACCCTTGATTAATCGCCAGATTAGAAAGCCTCATGACCTTAAAACGGGACATCCGATAAAGGGTGCGAAGCATAATTGAACTGAAATACTAGGGAGCAAGACAAACGCCTAATCGAACCCATTAGACCTTTCACTCAACCCGCCACCCAATCTCTTTGCCTATTTACTTATTGGTCCTCTTTGCCACGAAAAGGTTCAACTCGGCCTTTTAAATCTATTTGAGAAAGACAATTTTGAAAAGGGTGGTCTCTTTGACTTTTTGTGGAAATAGACACAGTTTGGTCATTTGTTGAAAGTCATTTCAATTTGATTTCCTTTTTTTGTTGCAAAACGTGTGATGATCATCTATTATTTGTTTAGAAAGGTTCGGTTTGACTCTTTTGTGCATGGTGATGCAATCTTTTATGACTTGAGAAAAAGTCTAATTTGATCTCTTGCTCTTTTGGAAAGCATGGGGGTGACTTTTGATTTGCTTGAAAAGGATTTGAATTAGTCCTTTATTCTCTTGCAAGATATGGGACAGTCATTGTCATTTGAAGAAGGGGAATTGATTTGGCCCTTTGATCTTTTGTAAAACAAAGCATAAGATGATCTTTTGCTCTTTGCTTGAAAAGGGGTTCAATTTGTCTTTGCGATTCTTTTTATCATTAAATGATTTTAATTTGCTGTTTGGGTCCTTTGAGCATTTGAAACGGAGTTCTATTCGTTCGGCGGAGCTCATTGGCTCAACGCACTTCGCAGACGTCTTCGAATCGGCGCAGCTGACGACAGAGAGCGAGTCGGCGCAGCCCTGCTGAAGTCATAGACATCATTGAATCGGCGCTCGTTTGTAACGTTACCAATTCAATTGGAAGCTAATGACCTCTTTTAAGGGTTTTGCGCCAACTCAACCCTCGCGGGGAAAATTCGGCAGCATTTCCCCTTATCGTAGTCAATAAGGGGAAAGCGCGATGCTCATCCACCACAAGTGGAGATGGCACCAAAAGAGGGAGTATACATCGTGGAACGACGTAACGCCCATGGCGCATGACCCCGATTCCCCAGGTATACCTACGAGGATACGGGCAATGTCATGGCCAAACAACCCACGGGACGGTATGAGTAACGTGCGAACCCACCCGTCCGGACATAGACATTAAATTGTCCAACCCGGGGGTGTGGATGAGTTTTACACTGGTCATTTAACTGTTGATTAGCTGGTGCCACACAGAGCAATGATTTCGCTCATGTAACTTCAGCCAACATGATGGCCAGGACGTCGAATCGGCGCAGCTCTGCTCTGGTCTTACAAGACTGCCAGAACCAGTGCCAGGCCGAATCGGCGCAGCCAACCAGCTGAGCAAGGGGGTGGAAGCCGCCTCTCTCCTAGAACGCCCTTGCTCATGGCATGGATGATCTTGGAGTTTGAGATGGCATTGCAACCCATTGTTTGGTGGGCTAAACAAAGAGATCTAGGCATTGTTTGTCCAATCCTCTTTATTAGCAAAATGGAGCTCTTGAGGGACTATTCGGTGTTGGCTTGAAATGCACATCAAGGGATGGCTGAAAACCGCCAATGGGGTGATCTATTGAGAGGGGCGAACCAAGGCTTGATGATCCCCTTGAAAGGGTCTTTTGGAAATGGCATCTAGGCAAAGGGATATGAGCATTGTTTGCTCAATCCCCTTAGCCATGGCCATGGGTGCTTATTGACCGCAAAGGGAACCTTTGAGAGGGCGGTTTGGACTGTGATAAAACATCTTTTAACAGACCAAAACAGCAAGAAAACCGTGACCTATCAAAGGGGGGCTTTTATCTTGTTGAAGGGAGCAATTTAGCATGCTTTGCATGCATTAACTGAAGCATGAAGTCTCATGCTCCCATGACCTCATTTATTGAGGTATGGGAGGCTTTTTGACCTCATATGGGGTATTAGAAGGGAGAGAGACATACCCCTATAGAAAGGGGCCATCTCAAACCGTAACCCCCATTGTAAGGGAGGAAAACAATTGAAAACCCAAAGAGATGGGGAGAAACAAGCATTGAATGTCATACACATAGTCTATTCCATTAAAGAAATGTGAGAAGGTACAAGGTTTGCAAAGAAAACCAAGAGAAAATGGGGAAAAGAGACCAACGTGAGAGACCCTCTTGCTCTCTCTTCTCTCTTGATGTGACAAGACAAGAAGCCCCCAAAGAAGGACTCCTCTCTCTCCCTTGCTTTCTTCTCTCACCTTTCTCTCTTCTCCTTTTTGCTTCTTTTTCTTCTTCACGGGTGGATGTTGAGTAGGAAACGCAAGACCTTCTTCTGCTGGTTTCTCTCTTGATGAAAGCCTCTTCTTCTTGGTGCAAGAACCTCACCAAGCCCTCTCTCTTGGCCTCTCCCGTAACCCCCCCTTGGCTGGCCCTTCTTCCAAACCTTCTAGAAGAAAAAGGGCCAAAACCAGCCCCAACCTGGTTGCTGGCGCAGCAGGGTGGCAGACTTGCTTTTTCCATTTTTGGCACTCCCTTTTGGGAGGTGTTACAAATGCTTACTCTCACCCCCACTTTTAGGATGAGATAAGAGTTGATTTCAGATGAGTCTTTGGGGTCCCTTTTAGTGGGCTTTTGGCTCTCTTCTGCACAGCCCATGAGGGGCTAGAACCCATGTTGGCGGGCTGAGGCTTGGGCCGGCGGCTTTGGGCCCAATAGCGAACTGGGGTGTCCACATGTGTGCATCCAGGCGACCCCCGCGCAGTGCCTCCCAGCGGCCGCCGACCTTAATGACCAACCAAGAGTCCTGCCTCGACGGCTTCTCGCACGATAGCGCCGACCGACGGATCCTCAAGGGGCTCAAAGGTGCTGTGGAGCACATCTCCCACATGTGCAGCAACGCCCTCGCCATGGTCATCAACATGACCGATGGCAACATCGTGGCGGCGGAGCTGGCGGAGAAGAAGTCATCCAGCGGGCGGTCCTGCAGGCTCCTCATGGATGACGCCGATGACGAGGGGTTCTCGGAGTGGATGACCGCGGCAGATAGGCGGCTGCTGCAGGTGACGACGGTGATGCCGAACGTGGTGGTGGCGGCAGACGGTAGCAAGAACTACAGGACGGTAGCGGCGGCGGTGGTTGGGGGAGTGTCGACGAGGAGAAGGAGGACACACCCCAACTACCCTTAACAGAGGGGTAACGGAAGGATGAGAAAATAAAAGAAATTTCTAAGATGGATCTAAAATTAATTTTTCTGATCAATGAACTTAAAAATAAATAGAAGGTCAACAAATAAATCTAAAGTAAAAAAAACCCGATATTAATGACCCAAGTTTGAATCTTAGCGGTACTATTTTATTTGTATTTTTTAACATCACTCTAAATATACGACTAATGACCGAGAATAATATATCAAATAAAATTTCCCTTGTCCCTCACCAAATTTAAACGCACAACTGTTTGCATCGATAACATCCCCTTAAAGAAGGAAAAAAAAACTGTTATTTGGATATCATGCATGATAGCCTTCGATCACGCAGCAGTTGGAAAAATGAATTCTTACCCATAAAGACAAATGGCCAATGTTTTAAAAATGAATTCTTATCTCATATCTCCCTCTTAAAATGTGGCTTCCAATTGAAAAGTGTTCTCACCGAACCCAAGCTGGGATTCCTCAAAGCTTCCCTTAACATTGATGTGGTCTTCTTTAAAAGCACGAGAGATGCACCTTAATTTCTTGAAGCATCCAAATAGAGTAGGCTTGGAAATATTCTTCGGATTGTTTGGTTACTATCTCAAAGGCCTTTATCAACGATAATTTTGATATTACAATTTTATAGTAGGTCTTTATTATATTTTAAGGGCACCTGAAAAGAACAAATGATTATATCCTCATCATACTCTCTATAAAGGCTGTGTATATACTAGGCTTCTTTCAATAAAAGGTGGCCCATTGGGCCAGTGGAGTGTAGTTTTTGGGTGGCGGCTTCCCTTGGATGGTCTGCGAAGTGAAGGAGGGGAGTTTTAGTCTGCAGGACTGTTCCATGCCCAACGTTTCACCAAGGCACATTTGGGGTTCCATCATGGATATGGTCTCAAGCGCCCTGTGCCGGTCTCTAGATGTATGGTAGGCCAAAGAGCAAACTATGTGACGTCTTAAGGGAGGAAGCCGGCAGAGACCAAACAGTTGTGAGATCAATTAATGTGAGCTGATAACCCAATGTTCTTTCTCGAGAACTATCTCCCCAAGCATATATACTGTAAATATTCATCCGATGATATCAGAGATTAAAAAGTTGCAACCTTGACAAAATTATTGTGGGTGGGCGTCGCTATGTCGAATCCTTATTTTGAGTTGGGGTGTTTAACAGTTAGGTTTGATCCGGATTGGTTCATTTTTAGTTAACCGAAACTGAATTGAATATACATCTCAACTCGAACGGAAGTTATTTCGATTCGGTTCAATTCAAATCGAATTTTCACATTTAATTAAATATAATTAAATTTATTAATATTCATACAATAAAAATAAAAATAAAATACAAAAGTATATATATTTATATGTAAATTTAGTCATATAATTATATTGTTAATATTTATAATATAAATATTATTATTATTATTATTATTATTATTATTATTATATTAAAATTCAATTATTCAATTTACACGATTTGATTCGATTTCACAATTTATGAAATCGAATCAAACTAAATTTCTATCTAAATCGAACCGAATCGAATCGACTAATTCGATTTGAATCAAAATTTGAACACACTTAATTTTGAGAGCACCTTGATCTCCATGTTCGAGTTATTTAAGGCTATGTTTGGTATTTGGATAGACTGACTATCTAAATACCAAACATAAAAGATTAACCTCCTCCTGTCATCAAGGTCTACAAATTAATCCATCTCGACTATTGTATATTTCAAGACTTCTTGATCAACTTGGGCTTGTCCGAAGAATTTGCAAGAGAATAGTCTGCACCATCGAGCAGTCCCTGATCAAGATCGTGAGGATCATTAAGAATGGCTCCTTTATCAACGCCGACGGTGGTTTCAATCAATTATCCGAGAAAAAATATTTGATGCACACAAACCTCCCGATAGTGTGTGCGTAAATCGAACAACCGTTGATTACCCATCCCATCGACGTGATGACCCAGCCATTATGTGATGATTTGCGCTCACACCACCGAGAGATGATGTGCACCAATATTATTCTTATCCGGCATCAACCCACAAGAATTCTGTACATGTTCCTTGTCTTGCGACCTTGGCAGAGAAGGACCGAAAGTCTAAAAAGAGGACTGTAAATTAAAAAGAATGCTCTCATGGTAATATCTCGTACCAAAGGGCAAAGGGGGTAATTTCTGGTTTACCACATATGGATTGTTACACATCTTGACGAAAACTGTATAAGTTGGATAAAATTAATTTCAAAGAAGCAATGGACTGAAAATTACTAATGGGATCTTCCTGGACTAAAATTAACTAAAAGGCTGAAAAAAAGAGACCGAGAATCAAATTCCCCAATATCGTATCACACTTTGACTTTGTTTTTTTTACCAAGTAGGAACCCATTTTCATTTAACCAAAGATGGTACATGTAGAAATATTCAAAGATCCATTGTGCATGAATCATACATATATATACGCATATTCTCCCACAAATACGTAAAGTTGACTTCTACCATGGGAATTAAAAACCTTTACTATAAAGATCAGACAAAAGAAACACAGAAAGGACGTTAGAATACTATTTTTTTGATGCTAGCAAGGTTGCTTTTCGATAATGGTACCAGACAAATGATAGGAGAAAACTTTGTGTAAAATGTATTCAACTGGATACATTTGCATGAAGCTTCAGTAAATCAAATCTCTCTTAATACAGATGACGAAAACTACATAAGATCTTGATGCATAACCCGATCTTCAAATCTTGCACTCCCAAGATCATGTCACAAGGCGCAGAAGAAGAGTCCAATGACATTCTATTGGTAAAGCCCTCATATTTAGGAGTCCAACTAATGAAGGGCTGAGCTCCAACGATAGGAGAGGGCAAAAGATTCCAATGGTAGAAGGTATTTAGAAAGCTTATTGATGGTGAAATAGAAGGTGGAACTTTAAACATCTAGATAAAATAAGGTTGATGAAAGGGGCATGCAAAGACCCATATGATCACAAGAAGAAAATAAGATTACTAGGTCAAGGCACCATGCGATATAAGTAAAGTTAGACCATATGAATCACACTTTGACAAGTCCCAATCCAGCTTGCTCTGGTCAACAATCTAATTTCTTCGCTCTTATCAACTAGGGGTGAATCCCGAGTAGTATGTCCACACCGGAAGGCTTCACATCGTACAACTATAAATATCATAGGCTTATCTCTTTCTTTTCTATCTTATGTACTAGTGCCTGCCTGTGTTTGCATGCGTCTGCATATGTGCCTCCGTGCGTGTACGCGTGTGTGGGGTGGATTAATTGTTCTTCTTTTTTCTTAATCGAAAGGTGTATGTGTGAACTGCGTGCGTCTTCATGTCCCTGTGTGCATAGCGTGTGCGGGGGGTGTGCGTACGTGTCTGTGTGTGTGTGAGAGAGAGAGAGAGAGAGATTAGGCCAGGCTAGCTAGCTCCAATATATACCAGTCGCACCTGCTATATATAACTTCGACGACGTCCCTCGGTGATGATAGGGTACTATTGCCTCATCCAATTCCTCTATGTGGTTTTGCTTCCTCTTCGGGGCGGGTGGGGAGGTCACCATCCATGGAAAGGATGAGCGATATGCCAATGCGTCAAAGGAAATCTGTGGCGACGTTCCATCTGTGCATGGAGGTCCTCCCTTTTCCCATGTGAGATATCCATTCCCAAGCATAAAATATCTGCCCAATATTTCAACTCTATTGACTAGAAAACAGAAGTATTATACATATATATATATATATATATATATATAGTGGCGGATCCTCCTACAAGTCAATGGGGTCACGTGACCCCACTGACTTGGAAGGAGAGTCTTAAGGGAGTTTTAAAAGAATTTTTTTTTATTTGTATAGGTTAAAATTTTATGTAAGGTGATCCCACTGAATTTAAGGGTGACCCCCCTAGACTCAAATGATCCCACTGAATTAATGTTCAAAATTCGCCACTATATATATATATATATATATATATATATATATATATATATATATATTGGAATTGGACCAAGTCCCTATTGCGAAAGGGGGCGTATTGCGTAACATATATATACATATCTATATGCATGTTAGGCTAGCTAAGAGCAACTTGCGTGTAGGCATGAACTCGAGGCTATCCAAGCCAAGCATCTAGATGCAGATCAGCATTCTCTCCCTGCGGTGGAAGGACTTGATTAATGCTCTTTACCATATGCACACTGATTTAGCTGGGTAGCTCGTAGTCTGCATGTATATGTCGACGGTTTTGTAGGGAGTCACTTACAAATAGTGGCGGATCTACATGATCTTTAGTAGAGTTTTAAGACCTCGTTAAATTGAATTTTTTTATTAAGAGTGTAAATTTTTATCATTTAAAATTTTATTAGATTAAAAATATAACCTATAAATACACCATAAAAAATTCCACTAAATTAAGATCTTACATCTATAGTTATTCGCAGAATCCACCATTCTTTTAGATCGATTTACTACTCATTCTAAAGAACGTTGAAGTGTTGGTATATATAAACAACTTCAATTTGGCAATAAGTACTTCTCCCTTAAAATCTCTGGTTGTAAAAGTGTTGGGTAAAAATATGCATGAAAAGGTGTACAAGTTTTGTCTCTTATGTGAGGGCTTTAATCTTACATGAGAAATTTCTAAGTAGATGTAGGGTTTTATAATCCCAAGTGTTTATGAGACTATGTCTTATAGACAATAGAGGGATTATGCTAGACCATATCACACACATGCGCCGCCAGATCAGGTCGGGTGGGCGCGCGCGTGTGATGACGTGGTCCTGCCGACTTGTCTTGGTATCTTTTTGTTTCTACTTTTTGCGTTTTTCCCTTTTTCTTGGAGAGATTGGACCGGTTCATTGAACTGGCCCATTGTCTTGGCTTATGCAAGCATGAGGCGTTTCATATAGCGATTAGGTCTCCCTAATCGCGATTACTGGTATTGCATGTAATACCTTTTGACTCTCCTGGGAGGAACCACTCGATGCGCTGCTGCTCTCTCTCTCTCGCCCCCCCCCCCCCCTCCGCAAGGCTGCTCACCGACAAGGTCGCCGTCCACCGCTCTCCCGTCCGGGTGCACCGCGCGTCGCTCTCCGATGTTAGGACCGTTGTGGTCTCCGTCGGACGCTCTCTCCGGTGTTCGGTGCATATTTTTTATCCGTACCTTTTTTCATAGAGGATTACGTTTTCTATATAACTTTCGTCTTTCGAAGTTAATCTTGTGCGAAATCGATTTCATTATTCGTGGTTGTACCTTGGGAGAAAGTCGTCGGACCCCAATCGCACCGTATAATGGGGGTGATACTTTTTCTAAGGTGAGTTCCATTATGGAACGCCTCCATAGTCATCTTTCAATTTTTGATCATTCTGTAATCACCATACTTATAATCAATATACTCATGATATGTTTCTGTTTTCAGGGTGTGTCCACAAACATATTATTTCTTATTATGGTTGTCATACGATTTACACTGATTTATTTGACGATGAATTACCATACTCCATGCCATATTCCCACTGTTTCAACAAAAAAAAAACCCATATTACATGATCCCCGTATAGATAATTCCATCATCTTCCATTTTGGCTGCACCGTCAAAAATTAACTTTAATCCAGTCTTTGTCTGGCTTTTGCCACCGTATGTGATTCATCACCTTCTCTTGATTGTGAAACCCCGTTTAATTAATGCTCTGTTCTTCCTGCTTAACATTATCCACTGCAGCTGATGCCCCAATCTTCTTGCCACTGTCATGGCTAAAGCCACGGCTCCTGCTTCCAGCTGGGACTAGTCACTTTGCAGAACCCACCATTCTTTGAAATGGCTTTTGACTACCACTCATTCTAAAGAACGTTGATATGTTGGTGTGAACAACTTCAACTTTGCCCCTTCTTTTATCCTGATCATCTTGAGCTGTCTTTTTCCTAGTGTTGGCTTTATATGCTTATCCTCTAACCTTAATTTTTCCCTTTAATTTCTCATTATGGTTCGGAAAGCAAGCAGAAAGGAATTGATCTTGTCCAAGTATGGATATTAATGGGCATGTCTGAATCCGACAAAAGGGCAAATCGTATATAAAGCTCTTGCTCGATCGGAGGAAAGGTCATGCACATGCACGATCACATAAAACTTTAGAACGCTTCAATAACGCTAGCTGTTTATGGACACATCCCAAAAAAACACTTGTTAGATGGCTTCCAACTTGACAGTGCCACCTCACCCTCCCTCTGTGCATGGTCACCATAATCCCTCTTTTCTTCTTTTCGCATTTCCCTTTTTAACTTTTCGGAAATCGTTTCCCTTTTTTTTCACATAAAAGACCTGCATTTCTTAAGATTGTAGATATTCTGAACCTTGTGTTTGTGAACGGCTCTCTTACCTTTTGGCCAACCTTTTTTTTTACTTTTTCTTTTTTTCAAAGGTGGATGTAACACCTCAAATTTTTTTAATTTAAAAATTAAAAAAATATGAAGATTTTGATTGTTAAACATAATTACTATCATGAGATGTAATTAACTTTAATTTAAGATTAATTTATATTAATAAATATTATTTCAGTGTCGTACTCAGAAATGTGCGCTTCGACAGGACAACACCGAAATTCTGTAACGAAATTAAAATTTGAGAACACCATAATTTTCAGAAAATATGTTGATATTAAAAATATAAATATCCGGAATTATAGATGTGCGGATTTCAAGATTAAGTCGACGCAATGATTTTTTAAGTAATTTTTACTATGTGAAAAATAAATTCTAAAAATTAAACTAAAATCACCATAATTTGCAAAATCTTCCTATTAGCTTATGGTTGAAAATTCAACTTGAGTGGACATCATTTGGATATAAAAATTTAAGGACAAATAAATCAGTTGATTTATCTTCCATTTATGTAAACCGATTTCTTTTAAACACTTTGCTTAAGTAACCATAGTTACTTAAGATCTCTATTACATGGATTAGTGGGTTTACACGTTTCCTTATACGTGTAAACCATGGAAACTGCATGGTAAATGTGTAGCTGTAAAAATCAAATGAATTTTTACCGCAACACATGTATGACTATGTGCCATACATGCATGGGAGTTGGGAGGTTATAAAAACTCTCACTTCACCCATCGTGTGGGTCTTTTCCACCTGCTCTTGCTCCTGCTGTTGCTGCTGCTGTTGTTCCTATCATTACTACTGCTATTGCTGCTTATGTGTGTATCCGATTATTGTCATGGATGTACCCTACTCCACGTATTATCTACAACACTTACCACTGTTACCAAATTTTTAACATGCAAAGACGTGTCGGATAATCAATATTGCCATGTCTTAGTATAGTAGAAACGCGTGTGACTACCAACACGGCCATACTCATATGTTAAGGGACAAACCTTGCCGCATCCCAAGAACCTCTTTATCGTGCGGCTCTGAAGACTCATCTTTTAGCAATCAATAGATCGTCCGAAGATGATGTGTCCAACTAGAGGTTATTCACACATTCTTTTGGGATGAGTGTTAAGGGGACATCGTCTGCCTAGCGAATTGGATTTTAATCGAATGGATCACTCTCTTCTTTTTTTCACTGGTCCAATAAATTATGACCACTATATGTCCTCCCACCTTAATAAACATAGGTAAATGAACTTTGTTGGGTTAAGACAATATTCCCCAACAAACATAAGAGTTTTTCTATGTTGAGATGCATAACTATTGGGATGGCTCGCATCCCCATCCAGGAAGCCGATTTATTTGACTTTGTAAGAGCTACTTGCTCAAATATCTTCCGGTTGGGGCAAGTGATTAGATAATGACTTCAGTGGGCGCCCATCGAAGTGAAGGATGTATAATTTTTTTTTAGGATAGATAGGTTAAAGAGTTTTCCAATAGCTTGAGGACCCAGTTTTAAAAATTAACTAATTGTACTTAGTAAATGTAAAATACATAGGGAGGAAACCTTCAATATCCAGCAAGACCAAGGTCTTTTTTTAAAAAAATTATTTATTAAAATACTAATATATTATATCATGGGGGATAAATTTTTGACAATTTCTTGCAAATTTGTCATCACTGTGAATTGAACTCTTAACTTTCGAATTTATGACGGAGTGTTCAATCAATTGAGTCACTCTTCATATACATATACATAGTAAAGTCTTTTAAATACTAGGGTTATATATATATATATATATATATATATATATATATATATATATTCTTGCTTTGGGTGGATGCCCTTCTTACATGTTGTGGTTATCCACTATCATAGGGAGGCTTGAAAGAATCTATTGCAACCCTTGGAGGAAGGGGATCTTTTATACGTTAGCTAGCCCCCTAACGAATGGGAACAAAAATATGCAGTCATATATGGCTGCAGATTACTATCCTGTGGATTGCATATCCACATCTTCTCTCATCCAGTGTCTAGTCTTTGTCGCCTGATTTCATTGAGGAGGATAGTAGTGTCTAGTACTCTTTGAAGGGAGGTACCAAATTAATGAGATGTTCTCCAGCTAAGGGCATCATGTAATAAAGTCTTGACTCTTCTATGATGTTACGAGTATAAGGGTTGTCCATTCTGCCACCCCTCTCCATACAAAGGGAAGAGAGAAGGCACGTAAGGAAGTGGGGTAGAGGAAGACTAGTTTTGTTGTGGCCCTCTCTCCTCTCTACACCCACATCATTAGCAATTGCAGTGACATGAGTAAATAGGGAAGGGGCAAAAAAGGAGCCTTCGGCAACATTTAAGGGCATCCTGTTTATTAGGAGTGGCTCCATTACTTAGACGTTTCGTTGTACATCATAAGATTGAGGGTTTAATATTCAAGTTTGGAGGATTTAAAGAATAATTTTTTAAGATTTATATATATTTAAGATTTAAGTGTTGATCTTGAATATTGAACCCAAGTCTCTATACAGGTTTAAAAACTAGATCAATTGATCTAACACACCAACCAAAAAAAAAAACATTTAAGAGGTCGCTCGCGAAGGTACACACCAGGAGGAACATTTATCCATGTGGACCACTAAGAAGGAGCATCCAATAAGATTGTCCTCTTACTCTTTTTTTTTTCTTTTAGGTAATGTGAAATTTGACGGAGTGGAGTGAGAGCTAAGTAATTGTGGGGCCATCCAAATTGGAATCTGTCCTAAGCTCTTATCATCTCTTTTTTTTACTCCCCCTTCATAAAATTCAGATTTACACACCTTAAGAATTATATATAGATCAAATAAACTTCTCTAAAACCGAACTTGAGACCGCCTCCATCAGGGCGGGAGTTCTAAGCCGGCCAGTAATATAAATTTGCCATTGTCATTGTCCTCCTACTTGGTCGCTCAACCTTATATAAATTTGCCAATAATAGATAAAGTCATACATTTTTTTGTTTTTTATTAAAATAGTTTTAAAAATAAATAAATAATTATATTTAAAAAATATTTACAAAAATTATAAAATTACCACCTGAACAGTTTCGTGACCGTTGGTGATCGGCTCGCTAGGAAGCACGGTTTTTTGTAATATCGGCGTTGTCAATGTCACATTTGGGTTCGAGTTTTAGTGATGGGGTTCCGAACACCGACATTAAATTCGGCGTTGACAACATTGAAATCTACTCTGCACCAGAAAAAAAAAATTGAAGTCTATATAAACCACAGAACCTATTGTATATGTAGAACACACAAAAAAAAACCAAGTCTGTAGTGTGCAGAACCTATATATGCAGAACCAACACCCCCCACCCCCCCCCCCCCCCCAAAAAAAAAAACAAACAAACAAACAAACCTGTAACCTGCAGAACCTGTATATGCAAAACACACAAATTTGAATATTACATTAACATCACTTCATATATATTCTTCCATTCAATCTCATTGCTAATATAATCACAAAATTTATATCAATTCATCTATTTTTTCGTCAGTCACATTCATAAGTAAAAGATAGATAAAGTCGAATAGCAAGTGAAAGGATATAAAGTATAAGAGTATATAATAAAAAAATTGTGAAAAAATATCTCTTCTTTCTTCATCTCTTAGCTCCTTGATCAGGAGGTTGTCCATGATACGTTGATGCACATGATCCTTTGTTTGTATATCAAGTTGTGTCTCTGGTACTAAAATATCATCTACTAATGAAGGATCTACATGTACAAATGGTGAATCCATGTCCTCTGCAATCTTTGAGTCTCCATATGTGATCTATGTATGAATCTCTGATAGTGTTATTTCATATGAAGGAGATTGGGAGAATATCATCTCATCAAACACATGTTCTGAGGGTCCTACTGTACGAGTATCTGACTTTGACTATATATGACTCTGTATCATATGTGTATGTCTGTGATGATCTTGCATATGAAATCTGAGATAATACTTTATGAATGTATATATCTACGTATCTAAAATATGTATAGTCTGACAACATCTTCTCCGGAAGCCCCTCAAAAACTATCATACACAAATGCCTCATGCCCTCCATTAAAATCCTTTCTATATGATGACGGGTCTCATATTGCATCTCGTATCCAAGCTCTGGCCGTCCAATGAATCGTCCGGTGATGCGTTAGAATTAGTTGCCCCGTCTACATCTGCTTCATTGTCAAAGACCATATATATTTTGTTGGTTATTGCATTGTGCACAACATGGTCTCCAACATTCTCATCCGCATATTCTGATATACATCCTCATTATCAAGTTCTTCATTTTCTTTCTCCTCCTCTGCCATCTCTTCTTCCATCCCCAACTCCCTGTACACAATTGTATATTAATAAAATTAATATACATATCCACTATAATATATAAAAGCATAAGAAATAAACACAACATAAGATTACATCTCTCATATCGTGAGGAATATCCACTATAAAAAGGAAATGAAGGTTGAGTCAATGAAAAGAAGGGTACTCTAATGATCCAACTATATAGTCTCAAAAATTTCCATATGGTGCAGTCCTTCAACAATAATAATGTAAGTCTCTTCATTAGTATTCAATGCCTCATAAAATTTATCAAAATACAAAAGTCTAACTCATCGTGTGTGGTAGTCAATGTTAAACCAACATTTACATCTCTTCTTTCATTAATAGAAGGTGACAAAAATCCCATAGAGTCCACATCATCATGAAGCATTCGTATGAATTGTACGATTGGTTGGACATGCTCGTCAGCTTGAGCAACGTTATCAACTGGGATGTCAAATGATTGCACATCTTCTTTCTCTAGAAAAAGCTCAATACCACGACTATGTGACGAGTATAAATCGAGCATAATTGCAACAGTGTCATCATCATCTACCCTCAAAGCAACATATTTGTCCGGACAAGTCGAGAACTTACAAGTTCAGACGGTCTTTGTACAACTTGGATCGTACTTTTTTTCAACTTATACAAGTTCGTCAATAACTGTAGTGCCATGTCACCCCTCCCGACCGATTAAGAGGCGACACACACACTAATCAAACGGAAGCATCTTACACATTGTTATGGGAAGGCCTTCTGTGTTGCATATAATATATTAGCAAACCAAACACAAGAACTGTACATGGTAAAAATACTAAATATACAAATTTCTGTTGCAGCATCAAACACCCGTGCAAACCACCACATATACATATATACATTATCAGTCTGTTCAAATTTACACGCCAAAAAATCTGAATACAAAAAGGGTACAACCACTGCTAATTAAACAACTTTTTAAAGCCCTAGAGGTCGCCCAGCCTGAAACATGAGTGCAACAAGGGGTTGGCTTGAAGAGAGGACCACATCATGTTGAAGAGTCTGAAATGGTTTCAACGAATGCATGAATTCCAAAGGAACCCAATAGACAAACCAGTAAAATGAAAAGCATAGAAGTATGGAATAAAGTACAGTTATGAGGTTATAGAAGCACAAAAGTTATACAAAGTATACATCACAGATTCACAAGGAAGACTTAACAGGTTGCATGTTCACATATATGCATGAATCATATTTCAAAGACATGATTGTTTGGCAGGGATTCAAAATCTTACAAATGGCATCAACAAAACTCTCAGGGGATGCATAACATATAGCTAACTACCTGCTGAAACAGGATGTTACATATACATACACACTCAAAATTTCCCAACTTAGTGAGCCTAACCACCACGTTTAACTTGTAGGATGAAACCGTCGTCATGGCTGACTGCTCATGCATGACGCCAACCATGAGGAGTCCTAACCACCCTAGAGAGAATGATCAAAGTATCTTGTCAAGACAATCAGACATAAGGTTTTTAAAGGTTACCCAAAAAGGGTTCGATTCAAATTTCTGGATTAAACATGCAAGCTCATAAACGGCATAGTACTGAGGAGTTGAAGGATGACTCTCAGTAGGTTCACAAAGGGATCGAACATGTAGGCTCATAAAACGGAGATGATGAGAGACTTCCAAAGGGGTCAAAGGAGGGATTGGTTATGCCTACCTTAGTGTGGGGAAAGCAGCAGAAGGTCCATAGAGAACTGAAAGGCCAAATCCGCCAGGAAGCTGCTACGGCTCCAAGCTCAAGCCTTCGGTTTCCCAGCAATAGAAGATAGAAATAGTCCATTGGGAGTGGCCACCAAGGCTATATAAGGGTTTAATTTTAAAATGGGGTCATACTAATAAGGGGGTCCAGACACCTGGCCAACATGCAGACTAAAGGAAGATACAAATCCAGTGGATGAGAGTGATGCCAATATGAGTGGAAGGTTCTTCACATGACCAACAACACAATTTGCGGAAAAGTATGAAGTATACAGACAGGCACAGGGATCCATGCCAGAAAGTTGGCAGGCCAAAGGAGCCAGATGATGATAGCCATTCCAACAATTTGACAAAAGCACAAGCACTACAAGATTATACTCAATTTTGGTTCGCTAAGAGGACATCGAGAACATCAACTGTTGACCAAGGCATCGATTACTGACTGAAACATTGGTTGCTATTTTGCTAACTAAAATATCGATTATCAACTAAACATTGATTACCAATTAAACATCGATTACTGACTAAGGGACGTCGATATATGAAGTTCCCACTTTGACCGACAATGATATAAATAGAAATAGTCGAAGCTTCACTTCGTCATATAGGAAGTCCCACTTCATCATATACGAAGCTTCACTTCGTCATATACGAAGCTTCACTTCGACTGACAACGATATAAACAGAATCGGTCGAAGCTACATTTCATCACATACGAAGCTGCACTTCGACCGACAACGATATAAACATAATCGGTCAAAGCTACACTTAATCATATACGAAGCTGCGCTTCGACCGACAACGATTTAAACAGAATCGGTCGAAGCTACACTTCGTCATATACAAAGTTCCACTTAGAACGAAAACACAAATTCCCAACGGGGAACTCAAACAAAGACCTAGATAGGGTAATTAACAAAGTACTTAATAATAATAGTTCTCTCCTATTTAAATCATAGGATAATGGTTAATCTGAGGCAAAAATGGGTTAAAATAACTAAAAGAGTGCTAAGGGGCAACTAAGGGTTCGAAGTTGGAATGGACTATTACAATAACTCCATGAAAGTGATGTCTTTGTTCATCCACATAAGACACATATCACCTCTGTAACACCCCGGCCCCCTTGGGCCCTTGGCCCCGTCCTCTGGGTCACGGCAGGTCGACTGTCGCGACGTGGTTCCGATCGTGAGCAATGCCTGGTTCTGCTTGGTATTGCGACAGGGGTATGTCGCCTTCTTGAAGGTGACATAACCACTATCGCCTTCTGGTTGTTGGATGGCGCCATGGGGTGTGTCGCCTTCTTGAAGGCGACATGTCCTGTGTCGCCTTCCCATTGCGTCGCCCCAGACGCAGTCTGACAGACGTGACAGACGTCCTTTGTGTCAGTACGGCTCCGGCGGTGTCGGGTGAACGCGACAAGTTGGCTGTCGCCTTCACTTTTCGAATTCTGAGATTTGACCGTTGTCAGTGGGTCGCGACGGGGGGTGTGTCGCCTTCTTGTTTCCAAGGCGACACAAGGTGTGTCGCCTTCTCAGGACCACGGGCTTAAAGCCCGGGCGCCCGAGCTCTTCCCCCTCTCTCGCGTTTTCCTCTCCCCCTTTCTCCCTCTCGCCCTCTCGGAGCTCCGGTGGTTTTGGGGGTGCCTCCCCCGTGTTGAGGCGGCCGTGCTGAGGAGGGTGTCGCTCCGTTCGTGTAGGGGTTGCGTTCGTGCCGTGCGGCGCGAGGAGGAGGCGTTTCTACCTACGAGAAGGCCCCAACGGGTTCGTTCTTCGCGTGGAGGTAGGGACTCTTGATCCTCTCGCCCTAAGCATGACCCCCTCCCCGTCTAGACCGTGTGTTCCTTGTGGTTTGGGGAGTGTGAGTCTCCATGCTTGTGTGAGTGAGGTTTTCCTCCGAGCGTAGAATCCATGTTCTTGGGGTATTTGAGGGTGGTTTGTGTGTTTAATGGCTTTCTAGCATGATAAGCATGCTCCCCTCCCCCTGTGTGTAGTGTTTTTCCCGTTTCGGGGAGGTTCCCGGGAGAAGAGTCTCCGGAACTCTCGAGTGGCCTGAAGGCGACATACGCTGTGTCGCCTTCTGACTGGTAAAGCGACAACGCCTCTGTCGCCTTCTTGAAGGCGACAGGACCTGTGTCGCCTTCTCAGTCCCGCCACCTGACTGGCAAAGCGACAGCCACTGTGTCGCCTTCTTGAAGGCGACAGGGTCTGTGTCGCCTTCTCAGTCCAGAGGCAGGTTGTGCTTCCGCCGTTTCCGTTTTCGCTTTACTGTACCCGTGGCACCTGTGCTAGTTCCCTAGTACGGTCTCACACTAGTCTTTCGCTCGGTGCTCGGCACTCGAGGGCTTGTCCCGTGTGAGAGGTTGTTACCGTTACCTGGGACCCCCGTCCTCAGGAGCCTGTTGAGGGAGCACTCCGGGCTACGAGTGTGCTCGAGTTGGCAGCCACCAGGCGGACTCTGGAGCTTAGGGGAAAATGGTGGTTAGGACAGTGGCGTGTGAGTCGCTTGCAGAGCTCTCGTGGTTGGTCTGGGACGCCGAGGACAGTTTGGAGTTCTACCCGGCGCAGGCCAGTCAGTCCTTCTTCTCACTGCCTCGCTCTTTGCGGCCCCGGAACCGCTTAGAGAGGCCAGGCGTGGGACCGTAGTCCGGCCAGACTACGGCGGTTACTGTTGTTCTTGTGTCCTACCTCGCTCTGACGAGACGTGGGGGTCAGGACCTGGGTCGAGGATAAGACGTCTGTGGACGCACCTGACCGTGACTAGTGGTGTTGTTCCCGTAGCTAGTGTTCCTTGTCCAGGCGGAGTTCCCTCCGTCTGTGTTTTACTAGCCGTGTGGTGGTCACGACGAGCAGTAGTACGGAGTTTCCGACCGAGAGTACTTTCCGTACCGTGCTAGCTTTAGCTTCGTTTCCGCACTTCCGTTGTAGGTAGAAAGATATAAACTGCTGTCTTTCCCTTATTAATAGTTATATATGTTCCTCTGCCTGTTTAGAGCCAGTAGGAGATTGGTAGTCCCTACTGAGCTTCTGTTGTGAAGCTCATCCCTCTGTTTTCCAGGTGAGCCTTCTCAGCAGCGGCAGGGCGCGCGTCGGGCGGAGGAGACGGGGCGGTAGTCGAGGTCCCCGTAGCTAGCAGTGGTTCCCCCTCTCAGTGTACGTCACCCTCGGGGTATGCCTCTAAGGGACTTGTCTCCCCCTTTTCCTTACTTGTACTAGTGTGCGTGCGTTGGGACTGTACTTAGAGCGGTACGCAGCGGTCTCGCTCTCTTTTCTACTTCCGCTTGTACACTTCTAGTTTAGCAGTTGACGTTTACCTCCGCTACATATCCTGTCAGACGCGTGTTATAGCCCTTCCGGGTCCCTCGGATCCGTGGGCGGCGATCGCGAAAATCGGGTCCTCGGCGTGGGCCGAGGGTCGGGTTCTCGGGTCGTTACAACCTCCTTCACATTGCGATTTATAACAACATTTTTTTACGAAGTACTCCATTAAAAAAGCACATTAACGACATGATTGTACTAGCCATAAGCTAGATGCACATGGACACGATGGTGGTGCCCTAACCAAAGAAGAAGGGTCACGTCTCTGCAATGGAGAAATCTTGCACGATGTATAATCAATATATAATTATTTAAAAACAGAAAGCAAAGTGCTCTCCGACTGCCTCCAGAGAGGGTTCTACCTAGAATGTAAGTCAAAATACATACAAATATAAGATCTCATACCTAAGTCTACTTAGCGAGATGACAGTTGTGCCCAGAGTACACACTAGCGGTGCCAATGACAATGGCCACCATGCAAAAAGGAGGAAGAAGTGGGGCGGTGGAGGATGTGGGTCTTCTGTTGGAAGGAAGGAGATAGGGGCGCAAGGCTTCACAATCTCCAGTTGGAAGGAGAAGTCGCTAGCGGAGGAGGGTGGTTTCTGCGAAGGAGCTTGTAACGTCCCGACGCAGAATATCGGAGCGGTAATACAGTTAAATAGTACAGAGCGATAAATAACATCAAACCATTACACATTTTGAAATAAAGCCAAATGAAATCCAACTTCATTAATAACTCCTCAATCAACTATTACATTCACTAATCAGAGCCAAAACTAGGGCCCAGAGTACTTTATTCAAATCTAACTATTACAACTGACTGACACATAACTAACTAACTAAAAAGCACGGGTTGTCGAAAATACTGGTCACTCCTGAACATCCTCATTCCCATCCTCGTTCGTGTGGTAGTCCCCGTCAGACTCACTTGAAACACAGGAAATAAATAGCGCAGGATGAGCGATAAACGCCCAGTAGAACTTAATATCTCACATAAACATGCATGCTTTAAGTGATTAATGTCTTATAAGACAGGATAACTAGAGAGAACAGTCATGTATAGTCAAGAGAGCAATGTCGCATGATAACTGTGGATATCGTTTTCGCGGTGCCCACAAAGAGGGGGGAACGAATAATGGATATGTGTGTCTGTGTGATATGGAGTGGAAAGCAGAAAAGACAATAAAATAAAAAGATCGTGATCTCCAGGTGTGGATACCATTTTCGCGGCGCCCACAAAGAAGGGGGGAATGAACAGTGGATATGGTGTGAGTGGATATGTGCGTGTGTGAAAGCGGAAAAGACAATAAAACAAAAAGATCGTGATCGCCAGGCACACGAGGGTGCCGAATAGAGATGCATGGCGAGCGGTGCGCGAGTGGAAGAAAGTGATCGCGAGCGTACCTTTTTAGCGGGGAGATTGCGCGGGGGATGATGTGTGTCCTTTCTTCCTCTACGAGCACGGCCAGCCGTGGTAGAGGGTGTTTCCTTGTTGATTACCCTGAAAGGAAAGACAAATAAAAGAGACGGATTAGACGGATGTGCAGTATACAAATCCTAAAAATGAATAAAATGACATAAATGAAAGGGGAAGAACACACCTTTTGTGGTGGCTTTTAAACCCCTAAAAATGTGGTGCGTGTGTATGCATGTGTGTGTGTGTATGGGGCATGTGGAGCTCGGAGGAGATGAAATGTAAAGGACCGCGTGGGGTCCGGAGGAGGTGAAATATAAAGGACTACGTGGGGTCCGGAGGAGGGAAAAAGAGAATAGAGGAGGGGGTGCTTCCCCGGATGCCGGACGGCGTGACAGCGTTGTCGGTTGGGCGACGGAGGACGGAGAGGAGGAAGGAGGGGCAGGTGCTCCGCTCCGGTACGCGTGGGTGGCGAGGAAGAAGACGACGTCGAGCTCCAAAGGATGAGGACGGCGTCGGTTGGCGTGGGAATCTTCCTTGGGCCAGACGTCGAGGCGAGAAACCAGCAGGGGTTCGCCGCTCTAAGATTCCCCCCCTCTCTCTCTCTTCTCTCTCCTCTCTCTATTCTCTCTAAAAAAAGAAGAAGCCCAAAAGCCGAACCCCGCCCCTGACCCTGCGACTTCATTTTTATAGGCACTGGAGCAAAATCGCGTCCAGGACAGCAGACGTGATTTAAGGTTTAATCGAGTCTGAGCGGCAGGCCGCGATTTAGAAGGTCGGCCGCGCATGGGGAATCGTTGCACCGTCTCTCTGAATCGCGTCGGGGCGTGCCGCCGCGACTTGAATCGCGGCGGGACGCCCGAACGCGATTAAGACTTGCATGGTTTCGAGGCAACCGACTCACGAATGCGCTGTCTGCTGACGTGACATTCCAGATTTGACCTCTCTGAATCGCGTCGTCTGACAAGGACGTGATTCAGAGATTTTATCATGATTACGGGCCTACGTGCGATGACTTTCTGGGCCGCTGTCAGACTCTGAATCGCGTTAGGGATCCAGGACGCGATTTGAATGACGGTTCGATGAAAAACGTCCACCATAGCGGACGCGAATTGAACAGACCCCCTGGGGAAGCACCGAGGAAGAATGGACGATATCCAGAAATATTGGGAAAACACTCTTGCGAGGCAAAAGAAGACCATTTTTAGGCGTTACGGCGCAACTTGAAAATTTACCCGCGGTGGAGCCAAATTCGCGTGTCTACACCAGGCATGCAAGGGTGCCAAAGGGAGATGCACGGCGAAAGGTGCGAGGTGGAAGAGTGATCGCGAGCGTACCTTTTTAGCGAGGAGATTGTGCGAGGGAATGCAGGTCCTCTCTTCCTCTACGAACACGGTCGGCCCCGGTAGAGGGCATTTTCCGTTTGATTACCCTGAAAAATAAGACAAAGAAAAGAAGGGAATTAGCCCAAAAATGTGTAGTATGCAATTCTAAAAGAATGAAATGAAAGAATAAAAGGACATGGGGGCGACTTACCAGGTGGTGGCTTTTAAACCCCTAAATGTAAGTGTGTGTGTGTATGCATGCATGTGTGTAAAAAGAGATTAAAGGAGGGCCACATGGGGTCCGGAGGAGGCAAAAGTGTAAAGGGTCACGTGTGGGCCCGGAGGAGATAGAAATGCAAATAAAAATAGAAAGAGGAAGGGGGGATGCTTCCCCAAATGTCGGTGCGGCGTGACGGGCCGTTGCCGGTTGGACGAATGGAGGAAGAAGAGGAGGAGGATGCTCCCGCCTCGTTCCGCTCCGGTACACGTGGAAGAAGGCGACGACGACGTCGGACTCCGAGGAAGAAGAATGGTTCGACGAAGAATGACTCGGAGTCGAGGCGAGGATCCTGCAGGGCTTCGCCGCTTCTGGAATCCCCCCCTAAACAAATGACCCTCGGGTCCAATTTATAGGCAACAGATTCTTAAATTGTGTCCAAACAGGAGGCCGCGATTATGAGTTGAATCACGTCCGGGCGGCAGGCCGCGATTAAGAAAGTCAAACTGATGGGACATACATGCGGGGAATTATTGCCAGTCAAATCTCTGAATCGCGTCGGGGCAGGCCGCCGCGACTTGAATCGCGGTGGGCCGCCTAGACGCGATTACAAGATGCATGGTCCCGAGGCGATCGCTTGTAAACGCGCTATCTGTTGAGGGGATGGTTCGGATTTGACCTTCTGAATCTCGTCCACTAACACAGACGCGATTACAATATTTTCTCATGATTGCACGACGTGACAACTTTAGGCGCGACGGCTTCGCATGCGTAGCCTTTTTTACTATGAATCGCGTTCGGGCGGCACACCGCCTTTAAAAGGCGTCCACTGTAGTGGACGCGAATCAATGAAGCTATGCCTTAATCAAATTTAGCGACCAAACCAACTGGGGAAGCACCGAGAAAGGATGGGTGAGACCCAAAAATATTGGAAAATTACTCTTGCGAGGCAAAAAGAGGGTCATTTGGTATTATCACGCAATATGAAATTTGCCCACGGTGGAGCCAAATTTGCGTGCCTACAATAACGAGAGAATAATAGCACTTTTTAAGAGAGAATAGCATAACAAGCATGGTAATGGATTGGCCATATAACGAAATAGCACTTAAAGCTTGCACAACAGTGCACTAGTAACGATAGCACTTGTATTGATAGCACTTGAATTGATTGTCACAGATTAAATCTTGATAGTATAAATAGCACTGGATGTATGCCGACATCCTGATCATTGAACTCCCATGGGCAAATAGCACTTTTCGAACGCACCTCCCAGGACCAGATTGGGCCCTATTGCCTGACATTAGTTATGGTTCTTATCTTAGACAATCAATAGTATGGCCAAATAGAGTACCAAGAATAGATGAGAGTAATTGACGAACAGACGAGAACGTAGAGATAATGTGAACATATGAGAGTATAGAGATAGTAGATGAGAACAGGGACATATTCGTAAAACATCGATCAACAGATGATAGTAACAGTTGCACGGCACTCGGTTGTGTGCCGGCAGTTCGGTAGAAGTCACAACTGCCCACTAGTCGTGCCATGAACACAGGCCAGAGGTCCGGTGTGATCCCAAGGTAAGAAGGAAACACACTAAGGCCGTTGGATCATGCTGATCCCTAGGGGAGTAAAAATAGGTCTTGATGGTACAACCTGCTCGTCGACAATGGACATCCTCCAAAGCCAATGAGATTTACGGAGGCCTTGACAACGAGTTCCTGGTCCTGTCAGGAGTATTCCCAACGGAGAGGTCGTTCAAGCCAAGATAGAAGTGTGTATAAATAAGTGTTCGTCATGCCTTGAGTGCTCGAAGGCAGAGAGACGTGATAGCGATAATAAATCATGCGAAAAAACGAAGACAAGTCCATTAAAATAATAGGGTGATTAAGTGATTAATTACACTTAATTACTAGATACATTATTGAGTAATTTGCTAAGGTTTCATGGCAAACATTAATGTTTAGTGGGTGCATGTGTAAGGAAATCATGAGAGCAAGATGTAATTGTGCATATAGCTTTCATTTAATGGATATCATATGAATATTGTCCAATATTAGTAAACATGTCGTTACTATTCACAACAATGCAAATTCAGAGTTAAACAGTGGTTAAATGACATGATTAACAAGGGTTCACATGAAAATTAGGGTTCTGGTTGAAACAGTGAAATCGCGACGGGGGTACCCTTCGTGTTTCAAATCGCAACAGTTGGTCTTGTCGCGTTCTTATGAACCGGGTCAGACAAACGATTGCGGCTGAAACCGCGGCGAGTCGGACCGTCGCATTCATGACGCAGCCCTCCGTCCTGTCGCGACCTTCTGAGATCGCGACGGGTCGGGCCGTCGCATTCTCAGAAGGCTGGCCGAAGCCCAAAAGGGAAAACAACCCACTTTAGGTCTCGGTCCATCCTTCCATGTCTTGACACAGGGCCATTTAAAATTCGATATAAAATCGTATACATGTCCAAAAATCACGAAACCAGCTTTAAACGAAAACAAACATGCAGAGGTATCAACAGACACGAGTAATTAGAAAATAGGCATGGAATGTACATGCTTTAATTAGGTTACATTTCGGTGACCTAAAACATGCACAATGTTGGAAATTGTGGAAATTGTGGAAAAAATGATCATTCGAATTCTAACATCATGCAGTATTTATGATAAAATTTGCAAAGCATGAGATCAAGTGTACACATAGATTGAAAGCAAACAAGTGGGTTCGGGTACATGTTCATGATAGAGATTGGAGCATGAAATACTCCTATATGGCACAACGATAATTGGGGAAAACATGGGGCTTTGATAGAGGGGATCATAGTCTACCTAGGGACGACTTTAATTAGATTTTGCTTGAGAGATTGCCTACATTTTCACGCTTAAAATCTTAGGGTTTGGAGATGTGTGAAGATGACGAATCCTCCTTGTTTCTAGCCTCCTTCACCTAATTGCTCTCCTCGTCCAAAGCCTCATCTCCTCGTTCTCCAATGCTCCAGAAACGATCTAAGGGTTGGTAGAGACGAATTGAGGGTGTATTTACTTGTTTAAGAGTCCTAACTCTCTTAAAACTCCTCTTTAGCTTCAAACTTCGAATTTCTACATTTATCTCCCAATATTTCTAGCATTTATCTACCTAATTGGATTGGAGAGAAGTTTAATTTCGTGAGCAAAGGGTTTGTGTAGGTCTAGGACTCTTATAGAGATATTTATGAGCTATATTTGTCATTATCTTGCCCTTTTTAATTTAATAAATATTTAGATCCGAAATTAGACCTAAATATCTCCCTTCCAATTTGGGCTTTTCACAATTAGGCCCATTCATTCATGTTTGGATCATTTGTATAACTCATTTCCTATTTTAGCTTAATGAATTTTAATTTAATCATATTTATTTAATTAGATTGTCATTTTATTTCAATTTAATATTATTTATTAAAAATAAAAAAATCAAAATTGCTACAAAGCCACCGTGAAGAAGGTGTTTTTCGAGAGCAGAAGTCGTTGATTGGAGTAGAATTTCTAGTGGTTTGTAGAGGAAGAAGGGGTGTCGGAGGCTTCTACTGCACTACGTCGACGTGTCAAAAGGAAGAAGAAGAGAAGCACACGAGAGGTTTATGTCTGCATTGCAAACACCGAATTCATTATCAGTATTAGCGATGTCGATATTATGTTCATGCCAACCCACTCACAGACGATCACGAAATTGGTTGGGTGGCAGTTTTGTGACTATTTTTATAAAATTTTAAAATATAATTATTTATTTAATTATGTATTATTTTTATTATTTTAATTTAAAAAACCCTACATTTTAAGCTGACGTCAACCAGTCCAGCCCCCTCTATCTAGTACTCAGCAGTGCCACGGCCGTCTCATCCCTGGGGGACGGCAGCGGTGTGGGCCCACGGCGGTCGAGCCCTCCCAGCCAGAATTACGCAGATGGAAGCTAACGATATTTCCAATCGCCGCCGTCCCAAACCGTGGTCCCCTCACGAGATCGACAAAGACACCATCTCATCCCGTCTTTTCACCGATCCCATCAAAATGTATTACCAATAATGCCTCGAAATCGGAGCCTTCGAGACCCGCCTGAAACTTCGGATCCAGGACGCCCCTCCACCCAGGCAGCCCCCTCCGCCTTTCTCTTATCGCACACCACCCCCCGCCCCCGAACGTCTACATCCATCTCCGGCTCTGTTCACCTGTGTACTATATAACACACCCGCAGAGACGCACCTCTCCTGCAGAGGAGGGGGACGCCGGGGATGGCCATGAGGACGGAGGTTTCCTCGCTCTCCCTCAAACCAACCCCCCTTCCGAGGTTACGTCCCGGCCCAAGCAGATCCCCCGCCGCCGCCTCCAACTGTGGCTACAGACGGCAGCAGCACCGGCAACTGCTGTCGAGTTCCAGGTCGTCCCATGCCTGCTCCTCCGTCAGGGCGTCCGACGACCGGGGCCGTCCGCCCGTGCGGACCCTAGGGAGCCCGGAGCCTCCGTGGCTCGTCCTGCCGCCGTCGCCCCCAGAGAACCCGTTCTCCAGCGAGGCGTGGTCGCCGGAGATCCAGATGAAAGGGGCCGGGGGCACCGGGATCCCCCTGTCCCTGCGCATGGTGCAGATGAAGAAACGGATGGCCACCGCGTCACCCAGGAGGTGGACGGAGTCCCTCCCGCCCGCTGAGGGGGGTCAGCCGGGCGCCTTGGAGGGGTCGACTGGGCGGGCAGTCTCTGCGCTGGTGTGCATGATCGGGGAGCTGCAGAGGTCGGTGCTCGCCGGCAGGGACGGCGGCGCCGTCGACGAATCGGCCCTCGACAGGGCGTCGAGGGACAGGAGAGACTCGTTCGTGTGGCTGTTCCGACGGGTCTTCTTTACCTCGCCCAACCTCGTTGTCTCGCTCCTCGTGCTCCTCGCGAACTACGTGGCCTTCGCTGCCGAAAAGAACAGCACCACCACCGGATCCGCCGCCGCCACTGCCGGCTCCGACACAAGGGGCTCTGAGAAACCAGCTCACCGCGTGGCGGTGGTGTCGGAGCTCGAAGGATCCATGGCGGAATCGGCTTCCGAGTCCATTAGGATCGGAGATTACCTCAACTGGTTCGACATAGGGGTCAAGGAGGGGAACCTAGACCCAAGGCAGCACGAAGACGAGGAAACATGCGTGGATCGGAGGCGCCGGGTCTACGAGCGCGCCATCGCCGAGGGGGGCGTCAACTCCTTAATCCTCTCCAACTACGCTCAGTTCCTGTACAGGGTCGCCAACGACCACGACAGGTGGCAATCCACATGGATCCCTTCTCCCCATTTCACACATACCGTCGCTCGTCCCATCACCCACTCCAACCTACTGCATATGCTTGTAGAAATGCCTTGAAGGATTTGTTTCGTTAAGTCTCCTTTTGTGATTGCAGAGCGGAGCAGTACTTCCAGTGGGCGGTGATGGCGGAGCCGCGCGACGCCGAGGCGATCAGCCGCTACGCGAGCTTCCTGTGGGCGGAGCGGGGGGACATCAGCGGGGCGGAGGAGATGTTCCTGGAGGCCATCGAAGTGGAGCCCGGCAATCACCACTACAGCAGCAACTACGCGTGGTTCCTGTGGAAGACGGGCGCGCTGGATACCTGCTACCCGCTCGACCCTTCTCTTCCTCCCCCAGAACCATAGATTGGCTGTAGCAAGCATCTCGATTCATAGTTTCAGGAAGACCCAGATCGCCGTTGGGAAGCGCAAGGTGCCGCCTTTTCCGCTGTATTCTCACGGTACCATTGCTGGATCTTCTTCCAGAGTATATACCCAGCTACAAAAATTGTTGTAATGAGAAGTTCCCAATTTGGAATCAGATTTTTAGCATTCCACTCCCTTGTGATCTGTGAATTCTTCTAACTTGCAAAGCATCTTTCAGCTTCATAGTTCTCTAGTTCAGAGCTCGGCATCCTCCCGAAATCTGCGAAACCTGATAAAGAAGTTCTCTTCTTTCTACTGAAACACGCATGGATTTGTACTTTTCTATCATTCGATCTCCTCATGTTTCATGAAACATGTCATGCGGCTATTAGACGGCCATATAACTTGATTTTTTACTCGAGAGTTCCCATCTGAAACTTTTACCTGAACTTAGAAAAGAACTTGAAAAGTAACACTAATATGAATGTAAAGAAAGTACGCTTGGCATAGCTTCCATTTGTGGAGTACTTAGTGCTTAGATGGTTTTAGGTTGTTTATGCAGTTCTTGGGGCAATTTTTCGCTCCCAACGAGGAGCTCTAGTTTGCAGTTTGCTAGATGGGAGCAAAAATAGAGTTGGTATGAAAACTTTACTTTTATAATTTCCTTCAATATATATTTTACGTTATAAAAATATAGCGTCCAACTAAAAGTTTTGCCATACAAAACCAAGGTGTTCCAATGCCAAATATGGCCTTAAAGGTGTGTCTTTAAAGGAGCAGAGGAATCAGGTGGGTAAAAACTCATAAGATTTAGGTGTTGAGATTCTAAGATCTAAGACATAAGTATAAGAGCTCCACCTAGATATCTGATATGGTGTTAATATTCATACATCTCTCTTTCAATAATCTCTCTCACGGTCAAGATGAACCTTAGAATTAAAAAAAAAAAGAGGAGGCAAAAAATCAAAATAAGCCCTGGCTCATGACACTCATATTATGTGGAAACCCATAAAATTGAAGTGTTGATTCTACGACCCAAAACATATAATTATAGGAGCTCCACTTAAATATTCGATAAGAAATTAATGTCATACGAATCTCTTATAACCTTGAGTTATATGCAGGGTTTACCCATATATCCTAAATGTTGAAAGAGACCTTGGTAGCTTTCTCAGTGAGTTCCTTTTTATTTTCACTAAAAAAACATTAGTTTCCCTTCTAGACTAACATATATAGAACTGTTAAAATATCTAGCTAATATTATTACATGAACATTGAAAACAGAAACTTTCAACTAAAAGGTTCCTGCACGTGCTTACCTTTCAACTTTGTTTTTTGAGAACTTGTTTTTTAAGTTTGCAGTTTGCCATTTGTTTGCTTCGAGATCTTCAAAGGAGGTCCCTTCCGTGGAGTTCAAACATACCGTATCGGCAGGCATTAGCCGCGGAGGACGTATGGCTGTCCGCTAGACCACGCCTCCTCTTCTTCTTAGGAGGGGTTGCTAAGCTTCCATGAAGCTTCACGTTAACAATTTTCTATTGTGGAATTTGAGGAATTTTTTTTATTTATAATTGCACAATTTAATAGTTAAGGATCATTAGACAGATTACATAAGATCTCGCGCTTTCAAAGATCAATCTCTCGTACGTAGTACCTCTCTCAACCCCAACAGATGTCTACTGCAATACAGGCTCAGAGAACATGAGAAACTTATTTGGGTACGTCAAATTTTTGTCAAGGTATTTACTTAAAAAATTTGAGCAATCTTGAATATTTCTTCTTAATTGATAATATAATTTTGTTTCACTTTTTAACTACTCTTCCATTTCATTTGGGTGACAAAATAATTAAGTTCATAGGTCCCCCCTCGATACAAATGATATTATTTTTTTAGTAGATAATATAAGGGTGGAGACTTAAATCTAAGTCGTTACTTATGTAATATAAATCATATATATTTCCATATCTCGTCTAGAGACAGCACGCGGTCATGTCCATATCCAGCGGTGTTTAATATGTCAGGAGGCAGGAGAGAAGAAGGTGGAGATGAGAGAAGAATGATGGTGAGCGACCAGGAGGGGGAGCTGGGAGAGCGATGTAGAAATATCAACAGGGGGGAAACAAGGAGGAAACGGGCGCCTGGAAAGATCCAAACCCCAGTAAATATCATAGGCTGAGGACAACCAAAGTGGGCCCCCTGATTGGAGCCTTATCCAGTAGTGTCTCACTCACATAGATAAGGCCCAAGTCCACAATTTCTTAAAAAAAAAAGGAAAGTCCAATCTCATCTCTAGCCTATAGCATACGAGAATACATGGTATATGATAGATACAAATCCACCTTTATCTTTTTCTCCCCCTCACCTTTTTATTTATCAATCTGTGTATTCTTTTTTATTTTCGAAAAAGAAAAATAGAACGATCTGTGTGTCTATTCCCTCACCTCATTTTTGGATGATCTCTTTATCTATCTATCTAGGTATCTATTTGTTATCTATGTACCTATCTACCCCTCGCATGAGAACCTTTTTGAAGGAGGAGGGCTCAAGACCTCAGTTTATATCACAATGTTTACTAACTTTGTTGGAAAACATTCGATCATTAGATCAATTATTTAAAGGGAAAATTTTAATTGCAGGTCTTTGACAGTGAAAGGAATTTACCTACATGTCTCTATCAGAAATTGTTGCACCGGTAGGGCCAAGCACTTTTGCAAGTGTTATCTTTTAATCCCTGCTTTATCGATATGCACATTAGATGTTTTTGAGTATCTTTTCCGTCTTTCAACTAAGGTTGGTCATATTTTTCTATGATACGGTACGGTACCATATCAATCGGTCGACTAATTTTCGTCTATTTTTGGAGATCAAATAGATCATGAGATCTAGATATTATCTTGACAGAAATCGGTTGACTGATTAAAAAAATTGATTAATCAATATTAAACTTTGATATATTAGACGTCTGGGTAATGCTCATTAGAAGAATCAATCGATCAATTTTAGATTTTGATCTATTAGGCGTCTAAGTAGTGCTCACTAGAAGAATCGGTCAACCGATAAGAAAAAATCAGTGGACCAATTTTATCATATCGTGTCGACCGTGTCAGGACTCACAAATATCCAGGCACAGTACGGCACCGTATGACCGTGCCGCTGCGTATGTTTTCAACCAAGAGTATTTTTTAAAAATTTCAATTTTACCTTCACTATTTGTGAGACTTCTCGCAGGTTTTTTTACAGCGTCCCTCTTTTCATTTAAAGTACAGGTTACTCACTTTTAAAGTTTGACCATTATATATCAGTTAAAGAATGTATGGTTGTGAGTGAAAAGTGTTTGATTTAAAGTAAATATTGTTCACTTATAAAGTCCAGCCACTGTAATAGTTAAAAGTGTTATATATTCATAATTGAAGTAAGATAATACGTGAGTTAAAATAAAGACGTAGTTGTTTTAAAGTTAGATAGTATCCGAGTTAAAGCAAATCGTAATTATTTTGAAGTAAGGCGGTACATGAGTTAACGTAAATACGTAGTGACTTAAAGTAGAAGAAGAATTAAGTTAAAGTATAAGAATAGAGAATAGGAATGCAAAAAATAAGTCAAAAAAATATATATATATATATATATATAAACTTGATTAAAATAGTCTAGAAAATTGGTTAACATCATTTAAAGTCTAAGTTAGAAAGTGTAGTAAAAGTTCGCCGTTAAAATATTGTGACGATGAGTTAAAATATGAGAGATTTTTACAGTTTGACCACTGTATCAGTTAAAGTGTTACATATTTATAATTAAAGTCTCCGAAAGACTGATCGATAAAGCCCTCCAAATGGAGGGATTATCTGGCCCATCTTTTCCTGATAAGGATTACAAAATAAGTCTATCTACTGTCAAGAATTTTTAATTAGTTTATCTTAATTTAAATTTAGTGTTATTAAATAAAAGATGAAATTTAAATTAATAGTGTGGCTGAAATATGAATAAAAAAAAAGTTACAAGAATCCGGTAGTATGCCGCTCCATTACTATACTTTCGGCGACGTGACTTGTATTACTTGAGGAAGAAGATAAGAAGAACAGGACGATCACATGCCAATTTGCACTTGTTTGAACGCCGCCGCTAACATCCGAAGCACCAACTGTTGTTGGGTTGCCGCCGTAGCCGCCGGCACTTCCAAGCAGTAACAACGTATGGGAAAATGACAGATCATGGTTCTGCTCATGGCCACTTCCATCTGATACGTTGTTTCGAGCCAGTTTAAAGTATTTTTTGATAACGAGAAAATCACGTTTCGTGTGATTTTGTGGGTTTAAAAATTGATGTTTGTGAATTTTAAAATCAAAATTTGGTAATTCTTATTTTCTGTGTATCCGTATTACTCTTATCTCACTTGATCGAAAAAATTTTAAATTTACACATTTCGAAAATTATATGTAAATTAAATAAATTCTCCTCGGGAATCGAACTCGGGAGATTAAAAATTTAATTAGAAACAATTAAAACTTTACCGTACGAAACAAATAGTCACCTATATATAAGGTACTAGGAGGCTCTTCCAAGTGAGATGCATACTGAAGGATCGATACAAGTAGATCTTCCAAATTAACACACCCATTCAAAGGGAAAGAAACACAAGGGACGTATCATATGATGAAATGTGATGTGCCTGTAGTATGAACGTATGGATCCCACGCATGCATGCATGATGCCTTTCTTCTTAATTCGGTTACTTCAAACATCCCACGCATGCTCTTACGATGAGAACAAGAGAGAACATTTTGAGTCGACAGAGACTACTCAGCATGCTTATTGAGATAAGAAATTTATATATCTGGTATTATTGATGATATGATGATAAGATGATTGATACATCTCCATAAAGAAATTTTTCATTTTTTTCCCACTAAAACACCCATCAGTTTCACTGGTAGCGGCAAGTCAAACTAGATTTCAGCTGATCAGTCAATAGACTCACTGGTTTGGATTCCAACGTTACGGCACTCTACAACTATGTCATAACTTGTTTCCAAGAAATATGGATTTATGACGGTTCACATGACGTCATATGAGATGGAACATCACATCATCAACTTAGTTGAGGCAATGTTTGGTGGTGGATGGCGAAGATCAACAAGGACCATACAGTACTGATTGGCAGCAGTTGCTTATTGGATAGTACTAGATTACGATGGGCTTATAAAGTAAGAACTAATTGGGCTCACTTTATATTACCATTAATGTTTAAAAATATAGATTAAGTTTTTAATAAAATAAATTTTAACTCATAAATATGAACTTTAGACTTATCAATATTACTTTTAATATTTAGAAATATTAATTGAGATTTTAATAATAACTTGAGCCCATGAAAGAAGGCATTGGATTAGGGTTGGTCGTCGAATGTCACACTGGACTAGTGATGTGGCGCACCATCTCACATGGCGCCCATGCATGACACCACATAGTCTACCGCAATGAATTGTTCTCTTTATTTCCTCTTCCCTTTTAAACATAATAAACTGATGGTTCCATCTTTCAATACTAACAACATTTAAGATGGCAATGTTTTCGCTTCATGCTATCTTATCTTTTGAAATATACTGACTTTAAGCTGTATTTATGGTCTATGTAAAAGATAACTTGGATAAGATGACATCATGAAAAACGCTCAAGGAAAAAGGATATTTTCTGTCGGGAAATGTTATTGACTCGAACGTTTGGGTGAATGATTTATCCGAGCGCCGGGTGGTGCCGCGTTCATTGGATAGCGGCCTATTATTTGAACCCCCACGCAGACGCCCAAGTAAATCAAGCACTTGAACGTCCGGATACTTAGCATTACTCTTTTCTATCTTAAATACAAGCATGAACAAATTGTATTTTCCCCCTTCTTAGACAACTATTGCCTGGTGGTTACGGCTGCCGCTGTGGAATGGGTCAGATCTAATAACATATATCCGAACGAGAACCTGATAATACAAACGATCCTCATCTGAGGACAGATTCAAACTACGAATCAGATTTCGGATCCAAACCCTAAAGAAGAACGAATATTGGAATATTTCATCGATCTAACAACTTGTTATGCATCAGTAATGTTGACAGCGGCCCAAATTAAGCGAAAGATAAATTGTCATTTGGATCAACTTGTGCTCATACAGGAGGAACAATTGACATGATTCTCCTAATTAATTAGAGACGTAAGAAGAAAATATATATTGGGGAGGGGAAATCTTTAAATGTTTGACATATGTATGTTGTTGGTGACATGCTAGAGATCATATTCTCTTCTATCTACAGATTAATTACAAAAGTGTTCTGCTCTTCTTACAAAGAAAGGGTGCTCTTGCAGAGTCCTGATCATCCTCATGAGCTGAATTTGCAGCTTCCATAGCCTGCACAGGGGATGCCCAAGAAGGTCTGGTGAGTAGATTCGTTAAATAGTTGGCTATCATCACAGTGACAGTACTCTTCCTATATATATATTGCAGGTTCTACAGCAAATCAACAAGTGGATACCCAAATATTGGAGGAAAAAAACTGATGTGTTCAAGTTTAAGCCATGCACGTGATGTACGTATGTCGTCCATTCAAGGTTCGTAATGCGGATCCTTTACCATTAGGTAAGTCGATCCATATATATACGTCTGTCTCTGGACCGACCCATTATTGAGGGTCTTACACAGGCCCACACAATTAATGAAGAGGCCCACTTGCTGCCCTGCCCCGGAAAATTTTAGGTTAAGAGATTATACAGCAAATACAAAGTCGGGGAGAATAAGAGTTTACATAGTGGAACGATCCCAATCAAAGATACTATTAACCAAATATGCTAATATATCGAACAACTTTTTTAAATATTTTTCTAGTCATCTGATTCTTGACCTAATCGTATGAATAGAACTCTGAAAAGGGATTTCTGATGACCAAAAACTAAGAAAAATGCGCAGAAGTGACTTATTTCTATCTTTAGAAGATAAATCTCTCGTATATTATATGGATGTGTTGGCGTGTGCTTGTGTGTGGGTTAATTTATTGAGTAATGTTAGGCTCCCGGCAGTGCCGGGAGCTTAGCTGAGCTGGAGGGGGCGGACCCCTTCAGCATTAAATACTATTTTTTTTTACAATTTGTGCACACAAATAATACATAAAAATAAAAACAAAAAACAAAACAAAACATTTAATGCGGGGCCGCCCCTTCACGCGGCGTGCGGGGGGGGGGGGGGGGGCATTTCTCTAATTTATTAGATTAGTAATAATAAATGCCGCTGCTTACTTGGGTCCTCAAGGGTGATCACCCCGGTATGGCCGAAGTCGCAGGAAGCGAAGTCGCGGCCGGCAGCCTGGTAATACTGGTTCATGGCAAAGGCCGCGTGGGCTTCCACGGTGGCCGGGATGAAGCAGGAGCCCCCGCCCTGTATCGGCCTGCAGTCGAGTCCCTGCCCGCACGCGAAGTCGATGTTCACCTGCAAGGACCTCTCGTCTGTGTTGGGCTTCGGCAGGCACCACGACATCACCCCCACTCCCGACTGCGACTGCGCTGCTGGCGGCGGCAACTGCAGCTCTGTGCTCCCCCCTCCAACATTTCCCTGCCACAGATGAAGATGCCAATAGCACCAGCTACTCATCAAACATAAATTTTTGATATTTAACAAATTAATTAATCCTTTTGATATATAACTACATGTATACGACAAAACAACTCACAGTTCGCAGGATGCCAATGTCATAGACGGGGGTCATGCCCGCCATGAACAGCCCGAAGTTCCTTTCCGACGTCCGCCCCGGCTTCAGATCCTCGTTGAACAGCGAGAAGATGAACGCCTCGAACTTCCGGTCCGGCATCAGCGGCGTCCCAGCGCCGGACGTGACGTGCCGCACCACGTTCGCATTGTACTCCCGGGCCTTCTCCGCGTCCACCCCCATCTCCCACGCCTCCCCCCTTGACGGCCACCCCGTCTCCGACACCACTATCTCCACGTCCCCGAAACCAAGTTGCTTCATCGCCGAGAACACTGCATCCAGCTGCGCGTCCAGCATGGAGCTGTACGCCAGCCCCGTGTTGGGATCCACCACGCCGGCGCCGTTTGGCCGGAACAGCGCGTAGTCGAGGGTGTCCGGGGCGAAGCCGAAGAAGGGGTAGGCGTTCACCATGAAGGGCGCCCCAGTGGCCCTCAGGAAGCTCAGCAGCGGCTTCACGACGGCAACGTCGTAGCCCTCGCGGAACCTGCCCGCCGAGGGGGGGTTGGAGACGGAGAGGATGCCCATGGAGTGTGGGGTTGAGACCTTGACGACGCTCTGGAGGGAGGCACCGGCGAGGGCGGTGTGGAGGTTCTGCATGGCGGGGACGAGGCCGGCGATGAGGGAGCGGTTGGCGGTGGAGAAGACTTCGTTGCCAACGAGGATGCGGGCGATGTAGGTGCGGGCTGCGTGGGGGATGAGGGTGTCGCGGACCCAGCGCTGGGCGAAGGAGAGGTTGGTAAGGGCGGGGATGAGGTCGTTGGAGACGGCAAGGTTGACGGCCAGACCGGTGCCGGCGAAGGCGTCCAGGGTGGCGGGGTCGCTGTCGAAGAGCTTGACGCGGTCGAAGACGGTGTTCTGGTCGAGGAAGCGGGCGACGATCACCGGCGGGGGCAGGTTGCTCGCCATTCGGCCGTAGTTGATGCCGATTCCGCCCCCTCCTTCGCCACCTGGAGATGTCATGAGCAGAAATTCTCCAGCCATTAGTTTTATTATTTTTTCTTTTTTCAAGATAGTTTACAAGCCTTCCGTAAATAATAGTAGGTATTTGCTTCTTAACACTTATATCGAGTATTTATCCTTAAATAAGGGACTTTATCATATATATTGTAATGCCATTAACTAGAGAACAAAAGGAAATTAAGAAAAGATGACTACAAGAACAAGTACTGCAAGCTCGGTGGGAGAGACTGCACACACAAGTACCTGCAATGTGGAGGAGAACGAGGAAGACTAGGAAGGTGAGAGTGCTGGCGCGTGCTGCAGCCATGGCGACTGCTGCGTTCTTTCTTTCTCCGGGGAGAAGCGGAGAAGGCAGGAAGAAGAAAAAGAGTGGAGCAACGTAGAGGCTAGTAGTGGAGATGGTCGGGAATGGGCAATACAAAGGTTCAAAATTTGGCTTTATTCTTTCCTTGGTGTTTGGGAAGTTTTAGGATGCTCCACACTGTCTTAACTAATGCTTTTGAGGGTGGCACCTTGGATCTCCCCCTTTCACTTTACATGATTCCTTTCTTTGGTCTTCCTCTTTGTTTCATTCCCCAGATGGTTGTGATTCTACAGGATTACGCAAATCTTGGTGCTTGATCCGGCCGGTCGGCGGGAGGAGAATCGTATGGAACCGTGTAAGAGAGGGTTGGGATTATTAAGCATTGGAGTTGTTATGTGAGAATTTATCTTATGTTTGTATTTTTATGTACATCTATCTCGCATATTGGAATTGTCTTGAGAGACCCCTACCGTACATAATAGAAGTAGAACACTAGCGGCCGTCTACAGGGGTCATCTTTCACCAAAATTGTGAAAGAGTC
This sequence comes from Colocasia esculenta, assembly GCA_014218235.1. Classification (NCBI taxonomy): domain Eukaryota; kingdom Viridiplantae; phylum Streptophyta; class Magnoliopsida; order Alismatales; family Araceae; genus Colocasia; species Colocasia esculenta. The sequence continues at coordinate 88,775,734 of CM024759.1, forward strand.
TATTCTTTAATGAGATCATTCGACTTTTTAAAGAGAATATTTTAGTGTACTTGAGTTTTATCCTTTGCATTTGTACTTTCCCCTTCTCATTAGATGAGTGCATTGTGTCTTTTTTTATTGGCCAATGAAAAATGAGAAGTACAAGTACAAAATGTAAAACTCAAGTACACTAAATTCTTCTCCTTTTTAAATGTATTTGCGACTCAATTTTTAAATATAATTGAAGAGTTAATTTACTCTTGAGACTCGATTCTCTCATTATTTTTTAGACTCGATTTAAGACTCGATCCTTTTAATGTATTTGAGACTAGATTTCTTCTAAAGACTTGATTATTTTATTATATCAGAGACTTGATTTGAAACTCAATTCTTTCAGAATCTAAAACTCGATTCTTTTGAAAAGTTTATTCTTTATAGAGTATTTTAAGAGTCGATTTTCCATTGTGTCCAAGACTCAATTTTTCAATTAAGTTTCAAAGTCGATTTCCCATTGTGTCTAAGACTCAATTTTATTTCATTGAATTTGAGAGTCATTTTTTGATACTTGATTTCTATATGAGTCTAAGACTTGATTTCTCTGCACTATTTTTCATTAAGTCTTAAACTTGATTCCTCACTATGCCTGAGACTCGATTTCTCAATACGTCTACGACTCAATTTTTAAGACTTGATTATCATTGTGTTTAAGAGTCATTTTCTAAATGAGTCTTGACATAGGGGAACTCCCACTGCTCGGCTAGAGCCTCGGGCTCGACTGATGTCTTGGCGTCAGCCAAGGCTGATGACAACTTCTTGACTGAGGACGAGACTTGACTCGACGTGGAGCACACGACATGATCACTAGATTCTCGGGATTGTGGCTCACGTAACGGCCAAGACAATAACTACTGAGGTAGTGGTCGTGGATCGTGCGCTTGATAATGACTGTCATGAAGGCCACGATCTGCATGATCTGGTATGACGGTTACAGCGACGAGATGAGAAGAGTTACAACGATATGGTGAGAGATTCGCGGGGTCGTATGACGGTTCTGATGGGCAACCCACCACTATCAGAGGGGAGGCACTCAGCACTCACAGGTACGTAAAAACTCAACTCTTGACCAACACCTCGTCCGACCTATTACTGACTTGAGCGTTAGAGTCTCTACCCACTGAGACATCTCTGTGGACTTGCAAATCAGGAGCTCAAAGCTAGTGTGGCACGTCGACAACCCAGCTTTCCTTTGGTTACCTCAGCTAAGGCCGACTTCACTTTTCAAACCGCAACAAATCTAATACTTGATTTTACAATGACATTGAGATTCGATTCTTACAAAGAGTTCTCAGAGACTCAACTTTAGTAGTGTGTAGGTGCTCCGAAAAAGGCCGCCTGGCCTATTTTCGGAAGGGGAACCCCCCCCTCCTTTCCTTCTTCTTCCCCCTCCCGCAAGCCACCTCCTCCCTCTCCTGAGCTTGCTCCGCCTCTCTCGCGTTCTCCCTCGTCTCTCTCTCTGTCTCTGTTTCTCTCTCTCTTTCATTCATGGTGTTGCGGCCGCCGCTGCCTGTTTCCGCTACTACTTCCCCCGTGCCACTGCTCTGTCCGTCGATCTTGTCGCTGCCACTGTCGCCCTTCGCCTCCGTCGCCTGGAATCGTCGCCTGCGGGTCCTATCGCCGTGGGTAGGGACCCCTCCTCCCTCTCTGGCGTCGGCCGGTCCTTCCCCTCCACCTGTGTGCCACTGTGGTTCCCCCCCCCACCTTCTCTCTCTACTCCCGCTCCTTCTCTGTCTCCCTTTCTCTCTCCTGGCACCGGTGATGGCCGGGGAGGGGCCGGCGGCGACCGGCGCCCCTCCCTTGGCGCCGGCGTGCCGCGCCGACGGTGGCCGGTGCCGACGACCCTTCCCCTCCCCCTTCCCCTCCCTGTCACGGAGACAGGGGGCCGGTGTGGGGATGGGATGGGGAGTTGGCGCACTCCGCCAGCCATTGCCCTGCCGGCGCGTTGCGCCGGGGGCCTGGGCAGCCCTAGTTGCGGCGCAATGCACCGGGCAGGGTTCTTGCCCCTTTTTTAGGCCATTTTGGGCCTTCCGGAGTCCATTTTTCGCGCGCGTTTTCAGTGTTGGGGTCGTCTTGGCTACTCCAGTGGGCCAGTCCGGGGTTGACGACTGCCGTGCCGGATTCCTCGATTTTCGGGTCTTCCCGGGTCGGCTCCGACAGGCTCGTTTGACTGGTTGACCCGGACAGTCATGCTGGGGTTTCTGGCACCCACTGGGTGGGTTCCGAGGGCCGACAGATTGTCCGGGGTGGTAATATATGCCTTTCGAGTCATCGTACTGGGTCCTCGATTTCTGGGCCTGCCCGAGTCGGCCCCGATCGGGCCGATGGGGCCGTTTGACCAGTTGACCCGGACAGTCGCGCTGGGGTTTTCGGCACCCGTGGAGTGAGTTCCGAGGGCCAACCGACTGTTGGGGTGGCAATGTAAGCTCTTCGAGGTTGACCATCAGTCGGGTACTTTAGCAGGTCCGCTTCTGTGTTGCATTTTCGTACCATACTCGTGACGCCTATGCTGACTTTCTAGCACTGCGCCTTACTAGTCTTCGCCCGATGTTGCGACACTTAGGGCTTGTCCCAGCGCAGGGTGTGCTTTTGGGTTGTTACCATTCCCCGAGAGCCCTGTCCTCGTGGGCCCGTTGAGGGTGGTCTCCGAGCCACGATTGCGCCCGTCGAGCGTTTCTCCAGACGAAGGGGAAAACGGTGTTGGACAGCGGTGTTGAGTCGTTTGTAGAGCTCACTTAGCTGGTCCGAGTCCCGCGGAGTTTGGAGTGTCGCAGTGCGGACCAGCTAGTCCGTTCTCATTGCCTCACCTTACACAGTTCGGGAGCCGTGTCGGGAGGACAGGCGTGGGATCGTAGTCCGGCCAGACTACGGCTTGTGGTTGTGTTTGTCCACGCGTCTCACTCCGATGGGAGGGGAGACCTGGACTTGTGGTCGAGCGGTAAGACGTCGGTGGGCGCACCTGACCACTGACTAGTAGAGGCTGGGTTGTGGCTAGTGTGTGTTGTCCAGACGAGGGCCTTACTGTCTGCTTGTGCAGTTTTGTGGCTTATTCGAAGCACGCTTATCGAGGTTGAGACCGTGTGTTGTTACGCTGTGTTTGCGGTACTTTTAGACCCGCGTACTTCCCTGTTACTTACTTCGGTACTTGCTCAGTTGTGTTATTATTTTATTATATTACCTGCTTAGTTAGTAGTCTTGTTACTTGAGTTACCACTGCCCTTCCGCTTGGTGTAGTTAGCTTGTTAACTTTAGTACCACTGTCTTCCTGCCTAGTTTAGTTGTGTTGTTCTTGGTTTCACTGTCGAACCGGTGAGGGGTTGGGTTCCCTGCTGGGCTTCGTTCGCGAACCTCATCCCCCTTACTTCCTTCTAGGTTTGAGTTCGAGGGAGCCGGTGCTCGTGTTCAGACGGTCAGCGTCGTGCCGCTTGTGGTCAGCAGCGTTAGCAATGGTCAGTAATTTTTTTTTTTTTTTTTGCACTTGAACTATTATCTAGGACATTGTGTATATTCATTCTTCCGCTGTTTTATTTCTTTAAATTGTTTAGCTATTGTAACTTGTTCTATATCCCACTAGACATATTTTTAACCCTTCCAGATCTTCGGATCCGTGGGTGGCGGTCCAAGGGTCAGATACTTAGAGGGTTTTGGGTATCGGATTCTTGGGTCGTTACAAGTAGAGTTGATTTTTTTTATACTAAGAGGTTCGATTTCTTTTATCTGGGAGATGAGACATGATTTTCCAACTAAATATTGATTTTTAAGCTAGTGAGCACTTAATTTTGTTGTTACATTTAACTGTAATTAGTTTGATTATATTCTCACATTTATCCTTGTAATTATATTTAATTTTTCATTATTAAAACATAAACTATTTAAACTCATTGTCTGAATTATATGTGAAGGTTAGTAATCAATTCATTAAATCATAATTTACATGTAATTAACATGTTCATCACACTCGATTAGGCTTGTTCCAGAGAGAGAGAGAGAGAGAGAGAGAGAGAGAGAGAGAGAGAGAGAGAGAGAGAGAGAGAGAGAGAGAGAGAGAGAGAGAGAGAGAGAGAGAGAGAGAGAGAGAGAGAGAGAGAGGGTGAGGGTGGGGGGTACTGGCGCCCCCCTCCCCTCCGGTGGCGGAGAGGGAAGAGGAGGGGAGACCCGCTCAGGTGAGGCCCCCCTACAGTCGAGAGAGAGAGACTTCCGACGAGGAGTCCGGTTCCTCTATAAAAAATTCAAAATCTGAAATTTTATCACATTTAGTTGGATTCATTCTTTAGTGTGAACTGAAATAACTATAAAGAGAGGGAGGGAGGGGGTGGGTTCTAGGGATAGACGCCAAAGAAAGAGAGAGAACATGATCTTTTAAGAAATTTCACATAAAAATAACTTTTTGTACACGTATGTTGACATTTTTCTTCATTCTATTAAGGTGGGTGAGGTCTCTCAGGACATTTTAATGCATAAGAATGGTATACATACAATATATATGTATGATAATTTTACGCAATTAGATTTCTAACGCATATATGCAAAAAATCCTAAAAAATATTGCAACTATTGACATTCGTCAACAAAATGTTTCACATCAGTCACAACACATGACAATAAGGTCTTTTAAGATATTTTTAATAAATAAGAGGGGTGTACATGTAAATACAAAACAGATTTGGATGCAATTCAACTTTTAATAGGGTTATATATATATATAAGTCTAAAATTAAAATAAAATAAAATAATCTAGATCTTGGGTTCAAACATTACCTTATAGAGATCGACCAAAATCGAGCAAGAAAACACTCCCAAATTGACCAAAACCACTTCTTTAATTGAGAAAAATCTACAAAAAATTAAAAAACATGATCAAAACGAATGAAAATGGGGAGGTGATGGCCGGATGATGTTGTTTCTTACCGACAACTGCAAAGGAAACTCTCAACTAGTTCGACCTTCGAGTGAGGGAGATGTGTTTAGGTGAAGGCATAGCGCGGCTCAGATCTAGTACAATATACCAGGTCGATATCATGCCGGACCAAACCGAGTGTGTCGGTGTAGTTCGGCCAATATCCACCACCTTCTCATAGGCTAGATGTGCCGCCAATACGTGGGAACCACATGCTCCTAGACATGGTGTGAGACGAACCGCACCATATCGGCACTGTTTAGTAAGTGATATAGTAAGATAAGCCCAACTGTGCCTCCATGCATATGATGCGATCCTCCCCCTTGAGACCACCCCACTCGCCACGTTCATTGGGTTATAGCTAGGGAGGGGTTGTAGCGTGTAGGGTGATGTCGAGATGTGCCCCTAGGTACCTATACTTATAACTTTGCTTTTATAGAACTGATGCTGAGATGTGCCACTTTCAACTTGGCACCCCGGCCACCTCTCTCTCTCTCTCTCTCTCCCCTAAAGACACCCTCCCTCCGACACACACACTCTCTCTCTCTCTCATGCATGAGAGCCCTTGGATGCACCCCCCTCTCTCTCTCTCTCTCTCTCTCTCTCTCTCAGTGAGATAGTGTCACTCTCCTTGTGGTGAGTGAGGGAGACTGGCACTGACCTCCGTGGTGTAGGAGGGAGGAGGGAGGCAGGGTGGGGGTATAGATGTTCGTTCCATCACGGCGCCAGACCTCATAACATTTTTCATATGTAACAAAAATATATATGCAAATATAAATGCAGAATAGATTCTCCCACAATTAAACTTCTAACAGAGGTATATACGCAGAAAGCACTTGAACATTCCCAAGAGAATTTGATACCTGGTAAGAATTGGATTGACACAGGATGGTGAAATCGTCCCGTTTTGAAATCTGTATTGATAAGACCAGTGAAAAGGTCGAACAAATCCATCCATCCTCATTTTTGGTCATTCTTTGCACTGGAAGCAAAAGATCACGACATTACATGGTCGACTCCATTACTCACCTACATAATATCCAACTGATGGAAGTGTGTGCCAAAGAGTGGCGCCATAACGTTCTCCTTCGTGTTTCATGTCACTTCGTAGCGCCCTAAACATCCTCTTTCAATGCTTTCAATGCAAACAAAACAAATCTAGGATCTTGATAACCTCATGCACGCTACGCCTTGGCTAACAAGGCGAGTCGTACATTTTGGCAAAATCAAGAAATATGTCCAAACCAATGTGAGGGATGCAAAGCTTCATGGCTGAACTCACATTTTATACACTCTACCAAATATTAGAGATATCACAGACGATCCTCAGTAAAATCTAGGCAGTTTGCTCAAGGTTTTAGCCGCCACAGGTAGAAGGAATGCATGTCAAGAGTGTTTGTCACCTGTGAATAAACTGTACTGTAAACATGCCAATTAAATTGATTGTAAATGGCCGTTGATTCTCGGTGTGCTCGTGAATTTCTATATGGAGTAACGAGGTATAAAAAATGCATAAGATCACAGTGCCACTTCCGACTTCAAGAAGATTTCAGCATCTTCTTGTAGTCCTGGAACATCCCTGGAAATGGTGAAATCCTGCCTTGCGATACGGCCCAGAGCTCACCAACACTTCCCGATATCAGATGTTCATCATGGCTCACCTGCAACAAAAAAAGCCACAATTATAGTGCAAAATAACAAAGATGGATGATGACGCATTACCAAAGAAATGGAAAACCTTCAGTATCAGACAAAAAGCAAGCTGCAAAAGTATTATATACCATGAGTACCCCTCCTTGAAAGAGGACGAGACCCTGAATGAGTGCTTCCACGGCATCCAAATCCTGTAAACCCCACAAATGAAACAGTTACTTATGCTACTCTCTCTGAGATCATTGGCGATTGCTGCTTTAGGCACAAAGATGCCACATATTAACATTTTACTAGATGGGTCTGAGTCAAATGCATTGAAGCATTGTCCAAACTTTCCATTGACTAGGATTTTGCACAAGAATAGAGTCACAATCTAATTCCACTGAAGTCATTGTAGTCTATTCCAATTTCATTTAGGGAACATCGCATGAAGGAGAATAAATATAAAAGCTTGTGCTGAAAACGCAAGTAAAAAATAGGCGGAGGAGAAGCTTTCTACATCCATTTCATTATATAAGAAGCCAAGAAGATTGCAGATATCAGCATCTATATGCAGAAAACCAGGTTATGCTTGTTCTCGTGTCAAGTTAGAAAGGAAGCATATACTTTTGCCAGGGGAAACTTTGACCAAAAAGGTTGACAACCCCCCCCCCCAAAAAAAAAGAAAGAAAAAAAAAGTGCTCAGGACCCCAAGGACGAGATGAAAAAATATGGTAAAATGATACTATCTTGACATCCAGATATGGTTCAAGGATCTGGAAAAAGAAATATGGCATGGTTAATATAAATGCTTGTTGAACTTGGGGACGAGTCCTGCATGGTAGAATTGCAATGAATTTATTGCCTTCCCCATTTTATGCCAGAAAGAATACCGATTAACAGTGTATTCATTTTATTTCTGTCGCCAAGTTATCTTGTACCTTCTGTTTCATTCATATTTTCTTAGAGCTACCACTCAAAACTTAAGAAAGGAATATATGTGTTTGGATACCGAGATTCAAAGGTTAAAAAGCTTAAATTCCTAGAATGTACTTACAAGATGGTTAGATGGTTCATCAAGCAAAATAATATGCGGCTTCTTAAAGGTGATCTTTGCAAATGCAACCCTGCTTTTCTGACCACCTGGAATTTAACAAATGTTTTAGAATGGCATCTAAAAGATATGGCAAATTGAAGAGTAAACTCAACAGAAAAGTGTCCCTCATAGGAATCCCAAGTTGCCTAGAAATTCAAAATGCTACTTGGAAGACTTACCTGACAAGGTGTACATTGGCTGAAGTGCCAGATTGCCTGTAACACCAAAAGAGCCCAAATGGGCTCTAAGCTTCTGTTCAGGTACCCCCTGCAAGAAACAAGCTTCAGATGAGTTTTTCATTTTTCTCCCATTTCCATAAAATGGACTTGCTTCTGGCAGAGGAATAAACAAATACTAATCATGATCATCTTCTACATTAAGCAGCTTCTTTCATCAAGCTATGGCTATCATTTGCTATTTAAAAGTAACAATCTAACTGATCAACATGCTCAACAGTTCAAATGGATCGCAAGTCACAAATATTTCAAAAAATCACACACACACAAACCAAAGCTCTCGCATGCACTCTCAATTGAACGTCAGTGTGGAGCACCAACTTAAGCTTTGGGCAGATGGTCACAGAAAATCATTAGCACTTGACTGTGCTAGTATGCTTACCATGTATTTCATCCAATTATAGGAAGATAGTACAGCAAGAAGGCAATTTTCTTAGTTAAATATACACAAACAAATTTGCTATGCAAAAAAATCACAGTCTGTGATATTCCGGTTTCACATGTGGCAACAAATAATGTGAAGGATTCATGAGGCAACTTAGAGACTGCTGTCCACAAGGAAACAAAACTTTCTCAGGCTAATCGGCTGAAAACTCAGATGGAACTCTTATTATTATATTTTTGAAAGTGGATAGTACCACATGTATATATTAAAAAGAAAGAAAATGTACAAAGTATAGGTGGGTCAAAACCCAAAAAGACCCCAAAACACCTATACATCAAGAGCATACCAAGATGGTGTAAGAGATTTAATCTCCCAAACAACCAAAAAGATCAGATATAGATGAATTTACATTGGAGAGAGTGCTACCCACCCCTTCACTCCATTGCAAACAAAATGTAACAAAGCTTCCTCCATGTGAGACTCCCTGCTGAACGGTTTCGGCCGAAACGTTTCGGTTTCTGCCTTGACCGATCCGAAACCCGAAACCGTTTGGCCTGGTTTCGGTCCGAAACGACTGAAACTGGCCGACTCATGTTCTGATGCCCTTCATATATATAATATGTTATGGAATCCCTTCAATCCCTCCATATATACATAATGCATTATTTACCTGAAACTGGCCGACTCATGTTCTGATGCCCTTCATATATATAATATGTTATGGAATCCCTTCAATTCCCCCATATATACATAATGGAAATGATTACTTAAGATATTACATCTAAATAAAGAAGTACCCCCCATTTGAATCTAATAAAAATATTTTTAAAAAAACATATCTCTTACCAATAAAAAGTCAACTCTCTCATCCAAGAAGAAAATTGTGATTTTAATGATTCATCAAATAACATCTTTCTAATCCCTCATAATTATTAATTTGGCCTATCTAAAAATTTTATAATTCAAATAAATCCAATAGAACACTAAAAATCGAAAGTCCGATGAAAAAAGTCAAACGTGTATATGACTACTCAAGGAGAGCCACTCTCCTACTGACAACAACTTAGTCCTAGTCAATGGGAGCGACTCCCTTAGAAGAGTCACATGCACGTTTGACTTTTTTCACCGGACTTTGAATTTTAGTGTTCTATGAGATTTATTTAAATTATGAAATTTTTAATTAGGCAAAATTACAAGGGATTAGAAAATCTATGTTTTGATGAAATCACCAATATCGCAATTTCTTTTTTAGATGGGATAGTTGATTTTTTATTGGTAAGAGGTATAAATTTTTTATATTTTTATTAGATTCAAATGGAGGGTACTTCCTTATTTACATGTAATATCTTAAATAAATGAACTACAAATACTAACATTTACTTAAATGATGTTCAGGTAAATAACCATACCTCGAGTAAATGACCATACTTTGAGGTGATGTTCAGGTAAATTGCAATTTCTCATTCATCCAATTTATTTACATTCAAATGCGTGTCCACTGAATTTTCATGATGTTTTGGTAAATTTTTATATTTTTTCTGATTTTTCCTGACTTTTTCATTTTTTATATTTTCAATGGATTTTTACATGTTTCGGCTGGTTTCGGCCGAGTCCGAAACCGAAATCTCATCCTCGCTCTTGAAGATCCAGATGGAACTCTTATTACATGGATTGTTGGATTATTCATCTGTTGCAGTATTGATCATGTGATGATCATCTCTTGAATCAATGGGAGGTGAAAGGCTTCATGGCAAGAAACTGTTCCGTGAGAAAAGAATCCCCACAATGGTTTTATTTGTTTTGTCTTGGTTTTATGTGTTTATATACCCTGTGTGTGCCTCTCCAATCCCCATCAATGTACGTTAATGTTAATTACATCAATTGTATAATCGAACACCCATGATTCACCACATCGATGCCCATAATATGATCAACTCAAAAAGGGAATTGAGAACAAAGACATTTCTGGGAAAAATTGGATTTAATTGATTCTCTTCTTCTTTTCTTTTATGTTTTAATTTACATGACTAATTTCTCATTACTCAAATATCTAACTACAATTTAAGAATTTTTTGACAAGTGGATGGTACCACAATGTTGTAAGTGGAAAAACTTATGGGCTTATGATGGCAAAAATATCGCAAAGGAAAAAGACATCCAACTTTCTTTTAAACAGTTGTGGGCATGCCAGTCTGTTTAACAGACAAATTAAGAATCCGAGTGAGGCGAAGAAAATAGATGTTCGTTTATCGGACGATTGCGCCAATATTTGAGGTATCTGGTCCGCGTACGGATTATCAGACAGAGAGGGTTCATGTACTGGTCCTTTCCCCATTGACCGGAGTCAGTGTTGATTTACATCAACCTAAAGTCCGAACACCTTTGATTAACTGCCAGAGATAAACTTTTTAAATCCTTTCCATGGGTTCTGATGGGTTCTAATGAGTAGTGCAGGGTTGTTGGCATGGCTCATGATGGGTTCATACTCAACATAGAAAGAGATTCAGGGAGTTAGGATTTCTCAAGAGATTGTGACGGTCATGGAAGAAAAAAATCCTATAACCCAGAGGATAAAGGCATGAACAAGGGATACATGCCTTTCCGGAAGGAATGACAAAAGATCCTGGACCTCGGGACCATTTTTGGGATTTTTTAGTTCTAGGGGTGTTTTGGTAATTTTGGCCAAGTTAGTGGTTTGATACAACATGAGACCAGCAAAAAGGGGTTTTCTGCAATTCCTGACTTCCAAAGACTCTGAAGTCATGTTTGGAAGATTTGGAGGTCATTAGACCATGTTTGAACTGCAGGGGTATGACGGTAATTTGACTAGACCCATGGGCTTTGTATAGGCTCAAGGTGGGGGCAGGAGGTTTTAAAGTGTCTAACAACCTTCGGGAGCACTGAGGTGGCATTTGGAAGGTTTGACGATTGAATGGATATATTACAGACACATTTGTAACAACAAGGGCACGTATGTAATTTGCCACAGGACCACGAAAGTGGCAAACGAGGATGACGACATTCCATTATATTCATCATTTGTAGACATACAAATAATGGTCGACAAATTATTGTCCGTATAGGATGGATTCCGTACTGACACAGAGTACAAAGGCATAGCCATAATTTATGGAAATTACAGGATATGACTGCAATTTGTAGGACTGAAAATGTCAGGTCTGTAAGGAGGGGCATTTTCTTAACCTCTGAGAGTTACATATGAGCCACCATCCATTAGACATACGGACGGTACATGATGCGGGCTTATGAGGGTATATGTACAAAGCCTAAGGGTATTTTCGTAAATCCATACCTTATTGGGCTTGCACAACCCGCCCAACGCACGAGTACGAACCACGAGCCACAAACTCGAACACTTGTAGATTTCTTCTCCAAAAAATCCTTTTAAGAAAGATTAGAAAATCTCCTTCAAGCTCCCTTTTTTGGAACCCCCCAAAAAGAGGGCCTTTGGACCCGCTGGACCCCCCAAATGGGGGGTCTAAACCCGCCGGAGTGCCAGCGAGTTCAACCTACCCCCAATGGGCGGTCAAACCCGCTGGCAACCGGTTGAACCGCTGGGAACCAGCAGGCCCAACCAGGCCCAAACCGGGTATGGTTGGGTCCGCGCGGCCCCTTTGGGGGTTTGCTGGACCCAGCAGGCCCCCCTCCTCAAGGGTGCAGCCCCTCCTCCTAAAAAACTCCTCCAGGGATCGAAACAGTGCGCAACCCCTAGGGAGATCCGGTGCTTCTTCTGCGACCTGTTCGGAACACGTGTTCGGAGGCCGAGGGAGAGCTCTCTCGCAGTTGGAGATCGTCTATTGCACAACATCGGGGAGACTTGCACTCATCCAGATGTGTGGTATGCACTATTTCCCTTTGACGACGATTACGTAATTGGCGAGAGCCTTACCCACAGACATGTTGATTTGGGGCAATAGCACTAAATGTGGAAGTTTTCCACAGGACGAGGATTCTGGCCCTAACACCACGCTTTGCTCGTCCAAGATGATAAATGGTGTAGTGCTACACCACGAAGTGACAATTCGGCCATGAGCCGACAGTCGTGCACTTCCAAATTAGAATTGATGCGACGTATCTTGATTAATTCGAGGAAAATTGTGGGTGCAACACACAAATATATATATTAAAGATGAAGGGACGTACAAGTGTAAACAATACAATTACAGATCTTATTTCTGTATTCATTTATTTTCTTATTTACAATGAGTTTCATGGCTATTTTATAATTATTATTATTATCATCATTTAAAAAATTTTGTTATTCCAACAGCATGAGTAGTGTGTGTGTGTGTGTGGTTGATAATTCATTATTGTATTTTATTATCCATTGCTGCCTATTTTAGCCATGCATTTAGATCAAATTTCAAATTTTAAGGATCCTGGGTTCATGCATTCATGTATATTAAATTGTGATTGTCTTCAGACGTTCTTTTATTTTCACTTGATATTTTTCTATATTTCAATTTTTTTTAACACATGTACAATAAATTTGGTTATTATTCAAGTTTGGATCAAGGATTTATTTTGCACTTAGAACCCTCCCCCCTCCTACACTCATTGATTTAGACTTAAGTTTCCATTGCTTTCAATTTCTGGTCATGATGTTATGTTCCTACTCAGCACCCCAAGGTGTTATTTCTTCTCTTTGTTTTCTTAGAAACATGTACATGTTAATCGTGGCTTTAAGAAAATCATTGGGATATATTTACAACAAGATATATACTAGTTAAAATCATAAACACTGATTTTATTCTTAGAGAGGGTTTAGAATCCACATTAATTCCTTTTAGAAATACCAACACTATATTTCTAATGACCTGCTTATATAACCAGCATACACTTAGAATTTCACGGTTATATGCACAATTATCCAGAACACAAGGTATAACTGCAACTATCTAAACTTTGTTCATAGAAGTGAAATTTTCTCCTTGATAAGGCTCTTCAGTTCATCTACATGGTGTACTGCATTAGGGTTTTAATAAAGATATGCCGAGGAGGTTTGAGTGATGAGACAAATTTCAGGGGGTTTAATGCAAAATCTGCATCCCCCTTGCCTTCCACATGCAGGAGCAGGGTCACTGAGTCTTCTCCTTGCTGTCCTTGCACTTGGAAAACTCTTCCTTCTGCTGCTTTTCTCTTGGAACTTCTTCTCTTATCTTGTTTCTCATTGCTCCTCTTTTTGTTGTACTTGTTCTTGTTCTCTTTGTTGTGGTACTTCTTGTTGGAGTAGGAAGCTGCCCTCCTATTTATAGGGGTTGAACAGCAACAGAGGATGGCGATGGCACCTCTATCTTCTCTCTTAAAACCCCACAGAAAACATGCATCAGTGGGGTTTCTTTCCTTTTTTTGACTCCTTCATGGGGTAGTGGGGCCGGCCTCCTTTTCCCTTTTGAAACCTCACTGGTGTAGATCTCTTCTCTCCTTCCTTCTTTCCAAATAAGTGGGGCCGATCTCCTCTTCCTTTTTAAAACCCACTAGTGATGATTTCTTCTCTCTTCTTTCCAAATAAGTGGGGCCATCTACATCTCCCTCTCATAAACCCCACCAGTGGCATGAACAGGTGGGCGTTTTCTCTTTCTTCCCCTTCTTCTTCTAAAACCCCATTGGGAGCATGCACCAGTGGAGTTTATTTCCCTTTTTCTAAAATCCCACCGGGAACATGCATCGTGGGGTTTATTTCCTTTTTCTTCTAAAACCCCACCAAGAACATACAATTCTTCCCTCTTTCTTCTTTCTATCGGAGCAAGAGGTGAGGCCCACCCCTTCCTCTTCTCATAAACACCAGAGTGGCATGCACTGGTCGATTGTGGTGTGTGTGTGTGTGTGTGGGGGGGGGGGGGTTGTTTGTTGTGGTTTCCTTCTCCCGAGACCCTCTTTTCTTGAAATCCCACCAGTGGAATGCATCAGTGGGGATTCTGGTGGGGGCTGCCTTTCAATAAGAGACAACTTGACAATAGTTAATTGACATGGGCAAGCAGGGGTCTGTTAGGAGATGACGGCAGTGATGATTACTGGCGATGGCAGCCGGAGGAAAGAAGGGGAGATAAAAGAGATATGGGATTGAGGAATTGGTTGGCAATGTTTCCATGAGGACTTGAGGAGTTTGGATTCTCTACTATTGTAAGTTTTAATGATTCAAACCATTGGATGATTTTGGTCCAACGATCATAAAAATTTAAGGTCAAAATACATCTCTATGATAGAAACTGGCAAACAGAAATCCAACCACAGATTATAAGTTCTATTTCTGTTTCCAATAAATAATCGGAATTTCAGATTTCACTTCTGAACAGTAAGGTGAAATTTCATGCATCCCACTTCGATTTTAACAATCATAAATGCATGGAAATTTTGGATTGAAGTTGTCCATTTGGCATCCCTAGTGAACACAGAGAGCAAACTAATCTTCAAGGCATTCAATCATCATTTAATTTTTCTCATCATATACAGTATCTCTAACTGCCTTTGTTGGTTCCTTTTTTATTCATATTTCATGGAGATGTTTAGAAAAAATAATAGAAGCACTGAATGCAGAAGTCCATCCTACATGAAATGGGAAAATGCTGGTCAGTAAATGATGGCAGGAAAGCAATCAGCCCAGAAGTCTCTCTGGAAGGGAGCATAAAAAACATGAGGGGCTCAGGCATGTCCTGTGCAATGTACAGTTGACATGTTGTTGAATGAAAAATTTTCCCTCGTGAATTTTACCATATTAGAAACACTTGTTTTAAATATTTAGAGCAAGTGTATGAGGAGGAAAATACTTGTCCAGAGTCCCGGATAAAAGATAACCCTCAAATCTATTTATTCAGAATTTTCAGAATGAATGAAGGAAAGGAAACTATTTATTCTGAATTTTCGGAATAAATAAACAGCAGAAAATAGAAATATTTTCTGCACATCTTCAAATTTTGAAAGAAGTCATTCCAACCAAGTTGGGGCTGAAATCATTTAACCCCCGGTGTTTTCGGAATAAAATTCCCCCGAATGAATAATTTTTAATGCCCCGGAATATCCTAGCGGAAGCCGTCCTACGTGACGTAGCAGACGTGATCCTTGCACAACAAACGAAAAAGAATGTACCACGTGGTGAAAATGACACGTGGTATGAATTTATAGAAAATCCATCGAACCCCCTGCCATGGGCCACGGTGGGATGTCCCACCGGGATGCCATGCCTGGTGGAGAGTCCCACCGGGACTGCGCACCCGGTGGGATGTCCCACCGGGGTTCTGCGCACAGCAGAGGTCCCACCGAGACCTAGCGGACCGGTGGGGGGCCTCCACCGGGGCCCGCAGACTGGTGGGAAGCCCACCGGGTTGCGCGAACCGGTGGGAGTCCCACCGGGACCCGCGGACGGTGGGAAGCCCCACCAGGGTCCGCACGGCAGTCCCACCGGACCCCGCGCCCGGTGGGACATCCCACCGGGACCCTGCGCCTGGTGGGATGTCCCACCGGGGCCGCACATGTCCCACCGGGACCCCGCGCTCGATGGGATGTCCCACCAGGGCTGCGCACCCGGTGGGACATCCCACCGGTGCCATGGATGGCATAGTCGGGTCGAGGTGCTGAGTCGGACCCAGCCGACCCCGACCCAAGTCGGGTCGGATCGAAGGATCCGCCCGACTCCATTGGAGTCTGGCAAATCCAGGATCGACTAGCTTAAAAAATGATTAAAAAATCAGGAAAAATCACCCAAAAATCAGGAAAAAAATCTTTAAAACATATAATAATAGAACATTTTGGGTATATCTATTGTCTAGTTGCACATATGTGCATATTACAATACAGAACAACGATAATTATGATACCTTATTTACCTGAATATCATTTATATTTGTAGTTTCATTTACTTAAGATATTACATGTAAATAAGGAAGTACCTCCCATTTGAATCCAATAAAAATATCAAAAAAATCATCTCTTACCAATAAAAAGTCAACTCTCCCATAGAAGAAGAAAATCGGGATTTCGGTGATTTTAGCGAAATGCTAACTTTCTAACTTTCGTAATTTGGCATATCTAAATTTGATAATTCAAATAAACCATATGGAACACTAAAAATCTAAAGTCCGGTAAAAAAAGTCAATCGTGCATATGACTTCTCCAAGGGAGACACTCTCCTACTGACAGCACTTAGTCTGCTTGAGACCTCTCAGGATTTGGTCAAACTTAAACTATCATCACTCAAAGTCATGAGAATTGTCACTTTCTAGTTTCTTTTCAATTAAAAAGTGAAAAATCTCATGAGTTTAGGTGATGATAGCTTAGGTTTGACCAAATCCTGAGAGCTCTCAAGCAGACTAAGTGTTGTCAGTAAGAGAGTGACTCCCTTAGAGAAGTCAGATGCATGTTTGACTTTTTTTACCGAACTTTAGATTTTTAGTGTTCTATATGGTTTATTTGAATTATCAAATTTTTAGATAGGTCAAATTATGAGAGATTAGAAAGTTAGCATTTCGCTAAAATCACTGAAATCGCGATTTTCTTCTTCGATGAGAGAATTGACTTTTTATTGGTAAGAGAGATAATTTTTTTGATATTTTTATTAGATTCAAATGGGGGGTACTTCCTTATTTACATGTAATATCTTAAGTAAATGAAACTACAAATATAACATTTACTTAAATGATGTTCAGGTAAATAAGGTAAGTGAATGGGATCAGACGTACTTAAGGTAAGCTGAGGGAATCGGCCAACATCAGATGGAGTCGACATGGAATCAGGGTGGAGTCGGCCTGAGTCGGCCCGACTCCATCCGATTCCGGTCGATCCACCTCGATTCCACCTTATACCGTGGGTGGGTCGTTGTCCCCCCCCCCCTCTCCCACTTTGCTGCCTCCTTCGAACAGAAAAAAGAAACGGACAGAGAAGAGGAAGAAAACTTACAATAATGGAGAAATCCCGTTGGGGCGCGAATGTCGTCTCCGTTGGGGCGCGGAAGAGAAACCCGGTGGGATGTCCACCCCCGCTCAATCTCCTATAAAAGGAGATCAACTCCAAGGAAGGAGGAGAACTTTTTCTGGCCAAGTCTGGAAATTTCAGAAATCGCCCCAGGCCCTTGCTGCTGTGACTTGAAGTTTTAGTTGTTTTCATACTACAGGCAAGACTATATACTGTCTACCTTTTGTAAATAAGTCCCTGAGGTTTCATAAATTACCTCAATAGACTATTTTTTTGTCGAAACTTGTGTATATGACAAAGAAATGAATGAAAGAGATATGCCCAATGTTTTCATTTGAAATACACTTGACAGGGGGTATTACTTCTATGTGTTGACACCAAAAAAATTTACAAATAAACCCTGTACTCTGTTTATTTGTACAAATGACCGAGAACTAGGGAATAATCTGAACTGGATGTTTCTAAATATGAAGAGTTGGTTTGTAAATTCAGAAATAATTTTTGAAGGAATGGCACCCATGGAGGGCAGAGTCGGCCGGATCGGATCGGGATCGGCCGATTCTGGAACGAAGGATCGGCCATGGCCGATCCAGGCCGATTCCTCCGATTCTGGCCGATTCTGCTTGGGAATCGGCCAGATCGGATCGGGATCGGGCCTGGGCGATCCCGATCCGATTTCGATCCTGCCTTCCATAATGGCACCCAATCAAAACTCCCTGTGCATGAGAGAAAAATTATAAAATAACCCTTATACAACAAGAAAATGGCAAATCAGTCCGCATTTTGAGGGTATTTTGCGAATCAGTCCTTAAATATAAGGTAATTTGCAAATCAGTCCTCATTTTATGAAGAAAGAGGTGAATCAGTCCCTATTTTGAGGGGTACTTTACAAATCAGTCCCCATTTTGAGGAGTGTTTTGTAAATCAGTCCCTAAAAACAGGGGAAATTTGTGAATCAGTCCTTGATTCCTTATTCTGAGTATTTCATAAACCAGTCCTCATTTTATGAGGAAAGAGGTGAGGCAGTCCCCATTTTTAGGGGTATTTTGTGAAACAATGTTCTGAATCAGTCCATATTTCAAGGGAGATTTTACAAATTAGTCCTCATTTAAGGGGCTATATGCAAATCAGTCCCTCAATATAGGGGAATTTCTGAATCAGTCACCATTCTAAGGGACATATGGTAAATCAGTCCCCATTTAAAGGGAGATTGCATAAATCAGTCTCCAATCCGGAGAAATACTTTGATGAATCGATCATAGTTTCATTTGAAAAGACAAATAATGAGACTACCAATCTGTTTGGATGGTGTCTTTCTTTTCAATAAATTGCTTTCAACAATTAAAAGGTCTAGACATGTATCAAAGGTGTTCGAGTTCTCCTCGATGTAAAAGAAACGTTGATCTATCGACGGGGAGTGGTCCAGCGCACGAACTCTGAATCACCTGAAGTTCACACATGGAAGATGATAACGAGTCCCTAGCTAGATGCATCGTGGGTCTCGTATCCTTGTTTTCCATGTATTGACAAATATACATATCAAGAAAAGAACCAAAACCAGGGTTTGGCGGATCGGATCAAATCGGTCCGATTCGGGCGAATCGGAGCGTATCACGGGATTCCCGATTCGCCCGATTCCCATGCGAATCGGATCGATTCCCATCGATTCCCATGCGAATCGGCCCGATTCTCCCGTATCGGATCGAATCAGAAAAAAACCGATTCGGGGCGAATCGGCGATGCGGCAAACCCTGACCAAAACTAATATCGAAGAAAAGAAACGATATTAGAAAATTCTCAAAAAAAAGTTCTTTTCAAACACATGTCTATGAAAGATAAGGTCATTTTTTATTTTTCAATAAAAAATGAAAATTTCTGCATTACACTGAAAAGAAACAAAGATTGCACATATAAGAAACTGCAACACTCAAAGAGAGTGTGAGACATGGGTAGAGACATTGTATACTTACTGGGTAGCAGCGCATCATGTAGAGAAGTGGATTTGATGATAAATCAAGACCATCAACATGGTGCTGACTAAACACAGCCATGCGAACCTGTAATATAGAATATTAATGGCCTAAATTCCAGGCACACTGATTCATCAACTTCAAGTAAAAACTCATCCCACAAATAAGAAGAAATGAAAACCAATGTAGAAGCATCCAGTGGTGAATTATCTTGCAAATAGGTTGTACCATAATGCTTAAATAAATAGAAATAAATTAACTAGAGAGAAGGAAGTTGTTTTCAAAAAATTGCCTCCAGGAAGGATAACATCTACGTAAATACTGTAAAATGTAACTGAGCCATCCTCATGCAAATATGTCTTAACAGTCCCTAGCCAAAGGGTCATCAGTATTCACCTAATAAGTCTATCAATAGAGCTAATGGACCCATTGCAGTTATCGAAGGTTCAAGCAAAAACTCCCAAATCTACTGAACTGACTGACAATTCAGGAAGGCATCCAATTCTGCATCTTTTGCAATCAAGGAAATCTTCTCCTACCCCAAACTCCTGTAGGTTAGTCAGTGGCAAGGATCTAGCAGATCTCTCCTCTGAGTGGCTGTAAGACCGTAACTGCTTAACCATGGTACAACCAACTGCCAGCCTACCTTGCAGGTCACCACTAGAATGAAACCCACAGCATCATAATCATCTTCTCGTCTCAAGAAGAGACAGAAATTTGGAAGGTCGAAAATGGACAATGGTGAAAAAATACAGATGTTGCAATTGTTAGTTCCTTACAGATATACATATTTACAATGACAGGATTGTTTTCCAGGGAGACGAATTTCTTCTAGCTCTTTCGTTTCTTCATTCCTGAATTTGGTTTATTTAGCCAGGGAAGATTCAAGTCTTGGAAGAGTGTAATTGTTTTTCTTTACTTTTGCTCCCCCTAGAGGAACGCCTCCTCTAAGCCTTTGATACTACTACCTCTATTTGCAATAGAACTCGTTGTATAAACGTCAATTATCTAAACAAGCCAAGCAGATGCTCCCGGCTTTTATAGCTGATCATTTGTTCACATTTCACAACTCCATAAAACCATAGTAGACCACATCTATTGCAATGGCTGCATTGCTCAGAGTCTCAGACTCCAAAATATACAAGTGAAGTTAAGAACAAACTCATGAAGGTTTATATGTCTAAATTAAGGGGAACATAAGTATAAATCCCATGTCAGGAACTAAAGCATGTACACACACATGTACACACACAAGTATATAGAAGAAGAAGAAAAAAAAAAAATAATATATATATATATATAGGAAGAAATAACAGAAAAGCAGACCTATTTAGCAGATGATTTCCAATAAGCATAAATAAACATAAGAACTACAAGACTTCAACTATCAATATCACATGCCAACAAAGAATGAAGCAAACGAACACCTTGGCTGAGCGGAAGACTGTTCCAGAAGTGGGTTGAAGTTCTCCACATATCAGCTTAAGTATTGTGGATTTTCCAATGCCATTAGGGCCGACCACTGAAAGTAAAATACACTAAATGTATATAGGAGGAACGGGATCACAAAGGAAAGCATAGCAGAATGAAATATTAAAATTAATCCTTACTTGCTATACGGCTGTCAAGGTCAATGCCAAAATTCAGGTTCTTAAACAGGATAGGACTGCCAGGGTAGCCAAAAGACACGTCACTGAAATCATGTGCAAGAAAATTATAGAATTATGATCGTGGCAGGAATATACACATGGCAATCAATCTGAAATTCAGTATAACCAGTAAAAGTCAATGCAGAAATCATTGCCAGAACAATACAATTCCAAGAAAAGAGGAACACTATCTTTATAGGGAAAATGCATTTCATAGAAAGAAAGCACATCATGATGGCTCAAGGAAAACAACAAAAGACAAAGTTAGAAGGCAAAAGGTAACAACCGACTCCACACAGCCTGCAGAGGAACATATATTGCAGTAAGCAAAGGGTGCTTATCATACATTTCAGAACATAAACAAAGACATTATCCAACTTTAGTTGCATGGTAAGAAAACCACATCATTCCATTTTCCAATAGAGATTAAATTATTCAAGAAAGTGAGGGATCACAGAAAATCATACTTTGTCCTTAAAAACCTAATTGAAATCCAAATACCATAGTTAAGCAGCACAAATCATGGATGAAGTAGACATAAAGGGATCCTAGACAACATATGCCTTACTTTCTCAAAGGGGGGGGGGAAGAAAAGGGGGAAGGAGGGACAGCAAAAAAAAAAAAAACACTAGAAAATAGTGTTGAAGAGACAAATATAGTTATACTTAATGAAATTACCTGTATACTCCTCAAATATTTAAACTAACCTATAATATATACCCTCACCTTGAAAGAAATTACTTGAAATCTTTAAACCACTTGCTTCATGCCCCTAGAGTTGAGGAACATCAATTGACCAGAGATATTCACAGAAGTACGGAACACTCCATTAAAGAGTAACGGCAAAAAAGGATAGGACATTTATACCCTTATTAAAAAGGCAGCTAATCTCCCTCCTACCCTTCTCCCTCTCAAAGGACCAGCTGGGATTCAAAGTTGCCATGTTGGTGGTGGAGAGGTATCCCTGGTGTGATAAGAATTCCCCACATCTCTCCTCACCAACTTTCTCTTTCTTTTCTCTCCATATCTTTCCTCTTCAACGCTCTTGTGTGCTGTCCCTCATCTCTTTGAAGAGAGGGAGGGGAAGAGATGCACTGCCGACATCTTTTTGCCCTGTCTCTCTCTGGGCTGCATCAGAGAAGAGCAATGAGAGCAGCATTGACATCCACACAAGGCAGAGACAACCTCAGCTGTGAGTTCCAGCCTTCAACCACAAGGCAGATCAGGTGGTGATGGTGGATCTAGGTAGCAATCATAAGGCAACCAGGTGGCAATGATGAAGCAGATCCAAAGAGCAACCATGCAGCAGAATATGGGGTGATGCCAAGGCGGGTCTTGTTGGGGGTAGTGGTGCAAAGCAGGGAGTAACAGCGAGCACACAAGGCGGATCTAGGTGAAGGCAGGTTAGTGCAGCTGGTGACAGTAAGGCGAATCTAGGCAGCGATGGCAGGATAGAGCACACAGTAATTGCAGATCTCTAAGGCATGTGATCACCCTTTCTTCTGAGGTGCATGCTTGGAGATAGTCTTCTTCCTCTTGCACATCTCTCTTTCTTTCTCTCCCCCGGGAGACTTCCCCTCTCTAAAGTGGTTGCACTATATAAATTTGACATAGGGTTTTTTAGTCATTTCTGATGTGGATTAATATCAAACTCAAGATTAGTTGAGTTAAAGAGATGGTGGATAAGTATGGTTATCAAAGTTCACATGCAAAGATTTGAAGGGTATCAAGGTAGTTTACTTAAAGGTGAGGCATATAGGTTATTTTTAAATATTTGAAGGGTATACAAGTAACTTCGCTTATAACCATACTCAACCAATCTAAGAATTGACAGTGATTTTTCCAAAATGCAACCTGGAATTTATGCTTTTGTTCATTTGACCAAAAAAAAGCAACAAAGAAGTTATCAAAAAAAGAGAGAGAACAAAACAATCTTATAGAAAAGGATTCAGCTTTAGAGGGGAAAAAACCAACCTGAAACTTATAATAGGTGGTCCTGGCCTATCATCTGGTGTGGGGAACTCAAACTTATAACTGCATGTGAAGAATAATTTGTTGTGTTTAATACTTTAATCAATGTGCACGTGACATTAAAGGATGAGAATAGAATAGATATCAAGTAATCGCTAGATACATACTCTGGATCGTTAATAATCTCATCCACATGACCCATTCTCTCTAATGCCTAAACAAGTTTATAGCAAAGATTAACATCGGCATGCATCATTCAAAACCTTATCAAATGAGGCTAACATAACTATCCTAAAGCTGGGCCTGCTTTCAGCAACCACGTGAATGATGTATAGTTTGTTCAAACTGGCAAATGAAGCATCAAATCAGAAAATTAGAAATAAGCACCTTTATTCTCGACTGGACAAGGGATGCTCGCTTTGCATTGTAACGAAACTTATCAATGAAAGCCTGCACAAAACGAAGCACATGATTTTCTGTTGTGGTCATAAAATATTTTGTTCATATTTATTTTCCAAGCTAGCATCAGAGAAGCTTCAAGCCAAATAATTCTCCCCTAGGCATAAAATTCCTGAGCACTAAGCATCACTTCATTGATAGGTAAATACGTAAAACTCCACCAATACAAGAACCGAGAAGACCCTGAAAGAGTGTGTGCTTGTGGACACGCGGAAAATCTGTACGTTTTTCTCTTTTATCTTTCTTAAATTCGGCGTTCGAGTTTGACTTGATTTGTTATTTGCTTCTTTTATTTCTTTTGCCTTGCGGGGCATGCCAGCCTGTCTAACAGACAGAAGTGAGAATCCGCACAATGCGGAGAGAAAATTTGATGCGCCACTTTTTAATCTGAACTTCATTGGTTCCGCATTTTTTATTCATCAGGCGATTAGGGTAGCGTGTGCTGGACCCCTGTCTCCATCGATCGGAATCGATGTTTTGTTTACATCGGATTAAAAGCCCTTAATGTTATTTAATCATCAGTTCTAACCCGAATACCATTGATAGCAAAGTCGAGGAAATATGCATTTTTAGAAAATTGTAATACGATGTTTTCCCTTTTTATTATTGTCGGACAAAATGGATTTTGATTTAAAAGAACGAATCTGTTTCTTTGAAGAAGAAATTCCATTTTGCAAAGAAGGGTATTTGTCTTGAGAAGAAGATTTCATTTTTGAAAGGGAGTATGGATTTCTTTTGAGTTTCAAAGTATAGTTTGAGGAGTATGCAGGCGTATACCCGTAACTTTATTTGGTGTCTGGACGTTTTATTTGAAAAGGAGTGTGAGATCCCCTTTTGAGGATTTGATATATGATTTTGAAAGTGAACGGGTGTATACCCGTGAATTGATTTGGTAGTTTGAGTGTATTGTGAATTTGGGCAGCGCTCTCGCATAGGCAAGGTTATCGCGCGAATATATGAGTATAAATTTGATGGACATATGATTGTATTAACTTTTAGGGGAGTCCCTGTATAGACAGAGTGTTCCCATGAAATACGCACATATGTACATATACATTTATGGACATATGGATATGCTTTTGGGCGGAACCCCCGCTTGGGCGGAGTTTCCTTTAAAAGACATATTCACATGAACAAATATTCGTGAACATATGGATATATTTTCGGCAGAACCTCCATTTAGGCAGAGTTTCTCTCAGAAAGCACACACACATATGAACACAACTTTTTGTGGATATATGATATGTTTCCGGATAGAACTTCCGCTTGGGCAGAGTTTCCTTTAGGAAATATATACATATAAGCACAATATTCGTGAATATATGGATATAATTTCAGCAGACCTCCGCTTGGGCAGAGTTTCATTTAGAAAATATATAGATATAAGCACAGAGTTGTGGACATATGAGTATGTTTTCGGGCAGAACCTCCGCTTAAACAGAGTTTCCTTAAGAAAACATATACACATGAGCACGAGATTGTGATTATATAGATATGTTCTCGGGCAGAACCTCCGCTTGGGCAAAGTCTCCTCTAAGAAACATATACATATAAGCACAACGTTGTGAGCATATGGGTATGTCTTTATATAAGACGCATACCCATACGAGCACAACACTCACCCATCTCGGAGTCTTGCTCGATGGGCGGGGAAAACATGTGCATCTAAATGCGCATACCCATAGAGTCTTGCTCAATATGGAGGCATCTAGAGCACGAGAACAAGGAAATTTAAATACCATATATCCATAGAGTCTTGCTCGATATGGAAGGTATTTAAACCCCGAAGGATATTACCCCCACAGAGTCTTGCTCGATGTGGGGGTATGGACCGCATTATGATTTTTTTTTAGAGGCCCTCCATGGAGGCTAGCTCAGCATGGAGGGGGATGGAGGAGATGTTGATGTCGTATGGAGGTGATCTCCCTTTTCTTTGCGCTTGTTGGATGTTCCGCACTGAGCGGGGGAAGAGCCGATACCTTCACACCGAGCGGAGAACTTGAAGAACAAGTGAGGGGATTTTGGAAGAAAATGCCTTTTCCCTCTTTTTTGAATTTTTGAGGGGGACAACACCCTTTTTTGGAAGGGGGAGCCGAAAAAGGGGGGGACCCCTTGCCCCTTGGGGGTGCATGGGGTTTTATAGGGGTTGGCCCCCTTTACATGCGCATGTGAGGGAGTGGGCCCCCCGCTTAACCGATGGTACCCTCCATCGGTTAGGGGGAGATCCCCTCAACCGATGGTACCCCCATTCACCCCTTCAACCGATGGACAGGACCATCGGTTGGAGGTTTTACCCCTCAACCGATGGTATCCCCCATCGGTTGGGGGGTTTGTTTTACCCTTCAACCGATGGTACCCCCCATCAGATGGGGGGTTTTACCCCTCCAACCGATGGACAGTACCATCGGTTGGGGGGAAATGCCCCTCCAACCGATGGGACTTCCATTGGTTGGGGAAGGCTTGGGGGTTTTGCCTATAAATAAGCCCCCACAGGCCCCATTATCGGGGTGTTGGTACTGCTGGGATTTTGCTTCTTTTCCTCGGAGTTTTGCTCGGCGAAGAGTTGGATTTGCACATCCTTGGAGCTTCCGCTGCGAGCATTCTTTGTACTTGTTCTTTGTACTTGGTCTTATAGACCTTGTGCTGCCGGATTTCTTCCGTGATGTATCTCCCTCGAAGCATTGTTCTTTCTTGAACTTTGGCTTGCCTGGAGGGCTTGCTGCCAATTGAATAAATAGGCTCCCTTCCTTAACTTGGGGGCACTTGGATCCAATATTACCTAAACAACCATGGGGTTACCTTAAGTAATAATTTTACTTTGCCTTTAAGGCACCCCTTAAAGGGGACTTCATCCTTATTACTTAAGCAACCAAAAATGGGCTACTTAAGTAACTGTTGGACCACTATAAATGGATCATGGCACTTCTTCTGGTAGATATCCACCACAACTTTTTAGGGTACAACAGTGCTCCATAAAAATTAATGAGACAACACCTAAGAATAACTGGAATTGATCACCTATTGCAAGGAAATGGTGGAGAAAATCAGAACCATTGCAAACATGCAGCCTCCACCTCACGACTACATGTTAGCCAGTTTCAAAATACAGTTTTTTGCATATATACACTCTTTGAATGAAAAGAACACAAAAATCATCCTAGTTTTGCATTTGCTTGTAGACTCTCCATATATGAATTTATTTCATGTAAGCCCTTCTGGCAAACTTTCACCAAAATATTCAAGGAAATTTTGTCTTCTTCTACATCAGTTCTCAACACTCAACAGTATGGGCTAAATCCTACTGGCCTGTACTACAAAGTACAAACATCTTCATATTAGAAAAGATTGAGGTGTAAAACCAGTTCAGATTTTAGATAGAAAGAGGAAAGTACCGAGTAACAAGCAACAAGATCACTACAAAAATCAAGGAAGAGTGTCAATTTAACAGTATGAAAAAACCCAGTTGTGAGAGGTAAAAAAAAAACCATTTTTAACCTATAATCAGAAATTAAGGTTTTATGAGACATGGAAAATTTTGCTTAAAGTATCACTCATCTAAAAAGAAATATGACTACCTGCATATGTGATCTAGCCTTTTCACTTGTTTCAATGGCCTTCTGCTGGTTCCTTAGCTGTTCTGCCCGTGTCCTTTCAAATGTATCATAGTCTCCCCTGTATGCTATTAACTTTTGTGCATGCAAATGCAGAATGTCTGTAACAACCTGAGAAGTCCCCATGCAAGAATTATAAAAAGAATCGGAAAAAAAAAAAAAACATTCGTCTCTTCATCTTTAAGCATCAAAACTGGGCAAAACAAAAAGAGATGTAGGATTCTTTGCTTGAAGTGAGGGATACCGTATTCAGAAACTCTCTTGCATGAGAAACAACAATAAATGTCTTCGGCCATTTTACAAGGTAAGATTCTAACCACAGTACTGCATGGAGGTCAAGATGATTCTGCAAAGAAGAAAAAATATACATTAGCCCTCATAATTAAAGCACCTTGAAGAAATCCAGGTTGGACAATACCGTTGGCTCATCGAGAAGCAGTATGTCAGGTTCAATGAACAGAGCCCGAGCTAGAGCTATTCGCATGCGCCAACCACCAGAGAAAGCTTTTGTAGGCTTCCTCTGCATTTCTGGAGTGAAACTAAGACCCTGAAATTTGTAACATTTTAATACAATTATCTAGATGTGCAATAATAGTTATAACAAGACTAAATAAATCATTAATGAAAATGGGGAAAATCCCAGAATATAATTGTGTCAAGGTTCAGAGCGAAAGATTAAAAAAAGAGCAACTTAATAAATGTCACATGAAGAAAAGAATAGAGCACCACTTTCAGAAACCATACGTACAAGTGTACAACATTCCAGACTTCCAGTTAGAGCAACCATAGAACAGGGACAAGATATTGCACAATTATACATATTAAAGGTGAACAACAGCACATCATGTTCTTCCCTTTTCTATATCTAAGCATATTAACAAAGATCAACATATGAAGAGACAAGACTTGCAACTCATGGATCACTTTTAATGGCATGGTAGGTGAGTTTTCAGCCCACTTATTGATAGCAATTAGCAACTTTCCCACTAGAAGGTGCATATGCCTAGCCACAGTTAACCAGAGTATTAAAGAAAAAAACTAACTGCAAGGATTGACGCTGCACGTGACTCTGCAGAATAGGCATCAATGTATTCAAGCCTCTTGTATATTTCCTGAAGCCTCTGTGACAATGCATCTTTGTTAGCTGCCCCATTGAGCTTTCCATCTCTCTGTTCCTTCTCCCCATCAAACTCTGAATCTCTCTTGATAGCAGTAACAAAACACAACAGATGTCTCAAAACCTTAAAAGAGTGTAAGAAGAAAAATGCTCCTACACTGTTTTCAAAATGATAAAATGGCTAGTTGTTGAAAATGCCCTAAAAGCAATAACTCTTAATATAGCCTGCAAATGCTGATGAAACCTGCAATGAAAGTAATCGAGCTTCTTCTTCCAAGAGCTGTATCCTTTCTATATCAGAGTTGAGAACACACTGCAAGGCTGTGGTATCATCACCAACAACTTCTTGTTCCACATGTAATATCTGACAGTTCTTTGGAATCCCTTCAATGGCATGCATGGCCATATGTCTGAGAAAAGATGTCTTTCCTGTGCCATTCCTACCAACAAGACCTGAAAAAATAATACAACACTCAAAAAGCATGAAAAAATTTGTTCGCACCCTTATCAACTTTAAGAAAATTTTATCTGTGAATAATTTTCAGTGAAACATCAAATATGTAGCCCATACAAAAAAATATGTGGCATGCCAGGCTGTTGCAGTTTTGGGAAGAAAATTGTAATTAGAGTTTAAAATATAATGTAGCCACGGCAAAGGGTGAAAGGGGCATTTTTATTCCTTCGAAATAGTCTTTTCTTTCTGGTTATTAGTTGTTCGGTGTTGACACCAAAAATATTCACTAAATTCTTTTGAATATTCTGGTGATTAAAGGAATTATACATGGAAAAATTTGCTAATCATGGCGTAAAGCGATATAAAACTGTGGCCATCTGAGAAGGGAAAATATTCCAAATAACCTACAAATCCAGAATTCCCCAAATATCAATTTTTAGGAATTATCAGATAATTCAGAAATATCAATTCCCTTAAAAAATTCAGAATTTCCTGAAATATTCAATTTCTGGAAAATAGAATATTCTCAGAAAATCCAGAAATACCAAATTACCCAAAACCCAAAGATTCCTGAAATATCAAATTTCAGAAATCCAGAAATATAAAATTCTCAGAAAATCCCAAATTCCTGAAATATCTAAATTCCAGAATTATCATAATTCCAGAAAACCCAAAAATCCCAGAAACTCAAAATCCCACAAAGCCAAAACCCCAAAATTCACAAATTCCAGAAATATCATTTTTCCAAAAAATATCCAAACCCAAAATCCCTGAAATACCTCGTTTCTGCAAATTACAGAAATTCTCAAATTTCAGAAATTCCAATATGCCAGAATTCCTAAATATCAAAAATCCTCGAAACTCCATAAATTCCTGAAATATCAAATTTGCAGGAATTGCCAGAAAATTCTAGAAATATCAGATCCCTCAAAAACCCAGAAATTTCTGAAATATCAAACTTTGAAGAATTACCAGAAAATTCAGAAATATCAAATTCCCAAGACCCAAAGTCTTGAAATATCCCAATTCCCAGAAATTCTCAAGATCTAGAAATATCTGAAATATCCAGATTTCGGAAATTACCAAAACTCAGAAATTCCAGAAATATCAAATTCCCAGAAAATCCCAAATTTCCTGAAATATCTAATTTCCAGAAATATCAAATTCCGTAAATCCCATAAACCCAGAAAATCCAGAAATACCAAATTCTCAAAAAATCCAGAATGTCCAGTTTTCAGAAATTATCATATTTTCAGAAATCCTAAAATCTCAAAAATTCCCAATTTCCAGAAACACCAAAAACCCAAAATCCAGAAATACCAGAAAAACCCAAAAAATTCCCACTTTTATGGGAGTTGGGCCTCCTGGTTCCTAGAACCGGGAGTACTCCCGGTTGAAGTAACTGGGGGGTCTCGCGGTTACAACAACCGGGAGACCTCCCGGTTGAGCACCCCGGTTGTGTCCACTGGGAGGGCCCTCTCCTGGTCACGGCGCACCGGGAGGACCCCCTCCAGAAACCCCCGATTGTGGCAATCGGGAGTCCTGCCGTGACCGGGAGTCCCCCTCCCCGGGTCTCTCTCTCTCTCTCTCTTTTTAAATTAAACAGAAAAAGCATTAAATACCCGCCGGGGTTCCCCGGTTGGCAACTCTCCACTGGCGGTGTCAAACTTGTCACATCCAACTCCTATAAAAAGGGGAGAAGACACAACTTGGGGACTTGGAGATGTTTCGGTGAAGGCTTAGGAGGAGCCAAGAGCTCCCTCCTCTTGTGTTTGTTGGTTTTCTGCTCAAAGAAAAGAAGGTCGAAGGTCTTGTGGTTGATCTTAGGCATTTTACACAAAAGTCCCTTATGGGAATGTATTTGCCAAATAATCCTAATTTTGCATACAAGACCTTGCAGAGGCTGATATTTATACATGTGTCTTCTTGAAGACTGAATGAACAAGTCAAGTTATGGCAAGGAATCCCTTGCTGTCCTGAAAAGGACTGAAAATTACAGAAATGCCCCCGGACGATTGAAATTGCAGAAATGTCATAGAAATTGCAGAAAAGTTATCCGAAGTCCAGAAATTGCAGAAAAGCCCTAGAAAAAGATGAAAATTATAAAGAAGTCCTTGGAAAGAGAGAAAATTGCAGAAATGTCCTTAAAAGGACAGAAATTGCATACACATCCTCAAAAGGATTAAAAAATTGCAGAAAATTGCACAAAACTCCCCATGTCTGGGAAAATTGCAGAAAAGCTCTATGTTCAAGGAAATTTGCAAATATACCCGATATCCTCCAAAAGGACAAATTGTAGAAATACCCTCCAAAGGGTGAAAATGGCAGAAAAGTCCTCGAAGAGAATAGAAATTACAGAGAAGTCCCTAAAAAGGTGGAAATTGCAAAGAAATCTTGAAGAGGGAAACTGTATAAATACTCCCACTTGTGGGAAAATTACTCAAGCTATGCACGAACTTCACAAAAGTCACCAAAATGTCCTCATAGTTCAGAAATTATGGAAAAGCCTCTTTAAAGGGAGAAAATTGCTCAAAGCTCATGTTGTTCGCATGGCTCGATGGAGTGGGACCCGCGTCACTTCCTCAAAGAGTCGTGCACTCTCCTGAATTCGACTTACAGCTAACTATTCAAAGTCCGGAGAATAGCAATAAACGACAACTATACTAGGCAAAGTCAAGAAATGACCGAAAAGTCCTAAGAAGTCCAAAAATGACACAGAAACATAGGCAAAAATCAAGAAATGACAAAAAATACCCGGTAAAATCAAGAAATGACAAATGTATCTAGAAAAGTCAACAAATAACTGGAAAGATCTCAAAGATGTCGAAAGATGATATAAATACCTAGGGAGGGTACAAAACTCCAAAAATACCCAGAAAGGGTGGAAAACTGCAAAAATACTAAGAAAGGGTACAAAACTGCAGAAACACATAGAAAGGGTAGAAAATTGCAGATCTACCTAGAAAGGGTGGAAAATTACAAAAAAAACCCAGAAATGGTAGAAATTACATAAACACCCAGAAAGGGAGGAAATTGCATAAATACCCAAAAAGAGCTCAAATTGCAATAAAACTCTTGAAAGAGTCAAGGACTGCAGGCATACCCAGCAAGACAACTTAAAAGTCCTATCACAGTCAAAAGGGTGATGGTGACCATGAAGCAAATACAATAAACAGGTCGGGATCATCTTGGCGATCCAACGGTCTGATTGTCATGAAGTTTAAAGTCAACGGTCTAATCGTAATGAAATTTAAATCCAATGATCCGATCGTGATGAAGTTCAAATCCAACGGTCTGATTGTGACAGAAGTGATTCAAAAGGGCATGATCATGACCGAATGTAATTTTAAAGACCCGATTATATGATTGGGACCACTTGTAAAGGTCTTATAAAGACTAGTTGTAATTCAAATTACATATGTACAAGCAAGAAAGATTTCAAATTTCTTTGCAAGAGTATGTATCCAAAAGGACAATCATCAAGATCAATATTGTCACAACGAATAGAGACGAAAGGTGTTCTTTAATAGACAATCAAAGGTGTTCGAGGTCACCCCGATGTAAATTAACATCGACTTAGGTCGGTGGGGAAATAACCAGTACACGAAACCCAATCGCCTGATAAAATGAATGCGCATAATAAATACACCAAAATATATACGCAATCGTCCAATGAATGGACATGCAAATTCCCGCATCAAGCTAATTTTAAATGTCCGTTAAACAAACTGGCACACCTGCACTAAAATGAACATTACAATTATCTTTTTTTCAAGGATAAGAAATTTTGCATGTGAAACATTCGGGTAGTCTTGTTATTTATCCTCATTTGGGGGGTATTTTTGTCTTGTTGAGTTTCCTTGTTTTTTTAGATTACCTGTAACGTCGGGCGTTTTTCGGATCTTCGCGGATCCTTACTTAGCGGGTTTGGTGGCCAATGTGTGTGGCCCATTAGTCTGTGTTTTAGGTGTTCTCGTAGATTGTGAGGCTTTGTGGGCCAACAGATTGGGCCCAAAGCACTCACTGGTTCACTGTCTGTGAACGCGACAGAGGCTGGCGTCGCGTTCTGAACGCGACGGCCCTGAGTGTCACGTTCTGGTTGCCGCCGTTTGCGGCCTTCGTCCGCATGTCCGCCGCGTGTCGCGCGTTGGGCGGTCTGACTGACGTCGGCAGTGGGAAGGCGACGGCCTCCTACGTCACGTTCTTGTCGCAACAGTAGAGTGCGTCGCGTTCTCAACTGTGAGGTGTTTTTTGTTGAGGTCGGCCGAACAGAGCTCAGGAAACTCTGCTCAGCCAGGGAGACGTTTCTGTGCAGGTTTTCGGGCGATTCGGGGTTTTGGAGGAGTTTTCGACGTGGTCTCGCCGCGAGGACGTCGCACGGAGCAGGGGAAACGCCGGGTTGTGATCGGTCTTCGTGTTCTTCGCGAAGGTAGGGTGATTCTGCCCATTTTTATGTTGTGAATCGTATGTGACGCATGTTTGGTTTGTTAATCGCTTAAAGAACAGTAGATATCATGCTAGGGCATTGAGTAAAGCATGAAAAATGGAAATTAAACGTGGTTTGTATGGTTTGTGGGGGTGATCCGGAGATGGGAACCCGGATTAGGGTTCCGGCCTGTGAAGGCGACCGAGCCCACTGTCGCGTTCTGAACGCGACAAGCTGACCCGTCGTGTTAGGCTTTTGCATCGCGACATGTCGTGGTGTCACGATCAGAAGGCGACGGTTGCCTATGTCGCGACCTCAGCCGAGAGAATTAGTTGGGTCTATTTTCCACGCTCTGCACAATTTGGCGCAATTCTTGCTGGACCTGCTGGAGTCGCAGGATTTGCCTTTGGACTCTCCTCATTATTCTATGTGGATCATGTCTTGGTAGAGAATGGGCTCCTGAATTATCTTGAGGAGGATCACAAGGAGGATCTACCTCATTATGATTTGAATTTGTTGCAAGTTTTGTCATATGTATGACATTGATAGATTGCCTTGGTCGATCCCAAGCGTGAGGCTGAGGAGGATCAATCAGACCGGTTTGCATGGATATGAGGCCTTCTTTGATCATTTTCTGGACCTCATTTTTGAAGACGTAGCAATCTTCAACTGGATGCCCCACCATACGGTAATACGGGCAATAATTGGGTTGATTGATCTTGCTGACATCTGTCAGCCTCTTTGGTTCTGGCAGTGATATCAATTGATTGCCGAGGCAGAGATAGAAGAGCTTCCCAGTATGCTCCTTTTTGAAGGAATAGGGAGTCTTCATGCGCTCCGCCAATGATGGCGTTGGAGCTTTAGCTTCTGATTTCTTCTTTGGGACAGGAGAGATTATTGCCCCCTTTGCTTCATTATCAGGTGAGAAGTCAACAACATTGACCTCCTTTGTTGGCTGCTTGCGCTCTTTAGGGAGCTTGCCTTTATAAGATGTATGAGCCATTTGCTCGGCTAGGAACATCTCAATTTCTGCTACTGCAGAATTCAATTGATCGAAACTTTTGATATTTCTTCCCAAGAGCTTCTCGTTGACTGTTGATATGAGGCCTCTTCGGCAGATAGAGGTTGCATCTTCTTGAGCGGGAGGGTTGTTGCATTTCATGCTACACTCTCTCCACCTTTTGATGAAGTCAATTGCTGACTCCCCTGTTTTTTGTTTGAGGGAGCATAGCTCAGCGAGAGAGACCTTCCTTTCAACCGTTTGGAAACGGTCAAGGAATTATTTTTGCATATCTGCCCAATCAGCAACTGAGTTGGACTTGAGCTTTGAATACCATTGAAATGCGACTCCAGTCAAGGAAGTTGCAAAATATCTGAGAAGATATGATTCTTCGGTGGCGAGCTCGCCCAAGGCAATGATATAATGCGCCAGATGTTCTTGTGGTGACCCATGTCCGTTGAACTTTGGTAGTTTTGGGACTTTAGGGCACGTTTCTGGTAGCTTCTTGAATTTATGATGTATTGGATATGGGACAAAATATAAATCTGCCACCTGAATGCCTTCGCTCTGCTGAGCGAACATATCTTGAATAATCTTCAGTATCTCATGCCTTTGTATGGCAACACCTTGAGGGAGCATAATATTGGACGGATCAATGATATCGTGACCCGTAATTTGAGAAGAAGACCAGTTGTAGAAGCTGCCGGATGATTTGCCGGGGCAACCCCATCTGGATGTTGATTTTGTTGATTTTAAGTAGAGACTGGCTCCACAGAATGGCGGAGGCTTGTAGTTACCAGTTGCCTCATTTCATTTAGAAGCACAGCCATTTGAGATTGGCATTGCTGCATCATTTGATATTTGTCGTCATCTGACATAGCCTGGAAATTTTCCCTTGTTGGCAAGTCGATGACGGGATTGATGTTTGAAGTTGAAGGTCCACCTTCTTCAATTTGAACATTTGTTTCTTCGAAGAAGGGGATTTGAATTCCTTCATGTTGAAAATCAACACGAGGGGGAACTTGACCAGGTGCTCCAGCTTGTCCGCCGGGCTGGCGGTTTCTTCTGGCAAACTGCCTGATAGCTTCAACGGGATTATTTGAAGTGGCTTCCGCAATTTGTTCAGCTGGTTCGCCAGAGTCATTCCCAGAGGCATAGCATGAGAAGATTATAAGCTTGGGTTTTTCCTCAGCTGCCCAAGTAACACGTCGTCTTTTTGACGGACGGGTACTGGCATTAGGAATTGCCCCCAGCCTATCAATACTGAGATCCGCGGTATACGGTGAGAGACCGATGCGCGGTATTTGAGTTGTTGAGTTGGATTTTCTTTGACTACCCAGATATTGTCTAGGCCTTGAGGAGCATAACTTGATTTCTTGTATATTCCTTTTCTTTTTTGTCCTTGATGGTACTTGGGTTCAACATATTGACGAGAAGCCTGTTTGATATTGCTGAACGTCTTTGGCGGGTTTGCTTGCATCTTTTTTAGCTTTTGGGCCTCCTCTTTGGGAACCCAGATTTGTTTGAACTTGGGTGAATGCCGGGTGCCTTGTTTGACACCGGCTTTCTTCTTGGAAACTTCTTGTTCTCCTCGAAACCACCGTAGAGCTGAGAAGCGATTCGAGGTCGGAATTGTTGGAACATACCTATCACGTGGTATGATAGGTTGGCTTCCATCAATCCGTACCCACAGACCTCCGATCATGATGGACTTGCCGGATCTTGAGGTAGCAGCAGGCGGCCTTTTGCTTTTGTGATTTTTGTTTTGCCCCCGTTGTGAGGAGACGGGAGCTATGATTTGGGAGGAAATTGTTTGGACCGAAAAGGTCCGGATTTGGGGTTTGGCCCCTTTGACAGCATTATTTTTGGAGGGCATTTGGGTGCCCTTGTTGATGGCAGCAGAACGAGCTTGAGTATTAGCATGAATCCTGCTGGTCTTCTTTGTTGATTTGTTGGAGGGAGACTTTGGAGCAGCATCCTCCTCTTGACGAGCCGGAACCACCCCTAGGAAGTAAGGGGATCCAACGACTGCTGGGAAATCTCCGAATATGATCGGAGTTGCCAGGTAGCCAAACCTGGCATGGTTGTTGACGACGAGCGGTCCATAGGTGACGACCATCTCCAATGATTTGGGATTTGCTTTTCTTCGCCCAAGTACCTTTTGAGGTGCCTCCACGGAGTACCTTCACGGTGCTGGGCCCCACCGCGGCCCGTGGGACTCCCACCTACTATGCGGAGCATCCCGATGGGAGTCCCACTGGGTACGCAGTCCCGGTGGAACGTTCCATGGCAGAGGGAGGACCAGGGATTCTATCTAAATTCTTCACCACGTGTCATTCTGACCACGTGGTACATTCTTCTTTCGTCTGTCGTGCAAAGACGGTGTGTTGTCACGTCATTTTCTGTTGTTGACATGGGTATTTGGCCGAACCCTTTACACGCGTGTGCGTCACATAGGACGGCTTCCACGGGAATATTCCGGGGCATTAAAAATTGCTCATCCGGAGTGGGATTTAATTCCGAGAACACCGGGAATTGACTGATTTCTGTTTTTGGCCAACCCCGGGAGATTTTTCTTCAACATTTCGGGATATGCAGAAACATTTCTTTTCTGCATTAATTTATTCCGAAATTCCAGAATATATGATTTCATTTCGTTTATTCATTCTGAAAATTCTGAATAAATAGTTTCAGGGGTTATCTTTTACCCGAGACTCCGGACAAATATTTTCCCTTTTGTACACTTGTTCCAAACATTTGAAACAAGTGTTTTCTAATGCAATAAAGTTCTCGGGGGGGGGGGGGGGGTGATTTTATTCCGAAAATGCCGGAGGTTATATGGTTTCAGCCCCAATTTGATTCGGAATGGCTCCCGTTTAAAATTCGAACATGTGCAGAAAAATATTTCTGTTTTCTGCTATTTATCTATTCCGAAAATTCAGAATAAATACTTTCTTTTGTTTCATTCATTCTGAATAAATGGGTTTGAAGGTTACTTTTATCCGGAACTCCGGACAAATATTTTCCTCCTCATACACTTGCTCTCAATATTTAAAACAAGTGTTTTCTAGCATGAGAACAAATTTTTCATTCAACAACTACATCAAGTCTTCTCCTAGGAAAGGACCCCTATTCTATAAGGGTAACAACTTGTTGATTGAAGGCTATTCAGATGCTGACTGGGCAGGTTCCAAAAATGATAGGAGGTCAACCACAAGGTACTGCTTGTTCTTGGGAGGTAACCTCATCGCATGTAGGAGCAAGAAATAGACAGTTTGTGCAAGGCCTAGCGCTGAAGCTGAATAATTGCGTTACAAAGATGATATGGCTGAAGTTATTCCTAATGGATTTTGGCATTCGAGTTTGTCTATCAATGAAGCCCTATTGCGATAACAAGGTTGCCATCAACATAGCAAACAATCCAGTCTAGCATGACTGCATAAAGCATATAGAAATTGATCATCATTTCATCAAGGAGAAGCTTGACTTTGGAGAAATCTATCTTCCTTATGTGAAGTCTCAAGACCAAGTTGCAGATGTGTTTACAAAAGGACGATCCGCTGCTAATTTTCAACTTTGTCTAAGCAAGCTAAGTATATGCTTAATATCTACACGCAGCTTGCAGGGGAGGGCTACACGGCAAAGAGTGAAAAGGGCTTTTGGTTTTTTTTTTTTTTTTTTTTTTTTGGGGGGGGGGTGTCTTGTTGAGTTTCCTTGTTTTTGGAGATTACTCGATTTCTGATAAAATCAGGACTGGAAGAGATCGCAGCATTATCATGACTGTGGTTCTCTCTTCTGCTCTCTTCTTCTTCCTCCTCTTCATCTTTCTCTCATCTCTAGCCCTAAAACTTTAACATATAATAATGAATGTCACAGAATACAGATTATGGACCAAAAAGCCTTTCAGTGATTATCCTAAGAATATGGTTTATACATTATATGAATCAGTAAAAACTGAAATCTAAAATATAC
This sequence comes from Colocasia esculenta, assembly GCA_014218235.1. Lineage (NCBI taxonomy): Eukaryota > Viridiplantae > Streptophyta > Magnoliopsida > Alismatales > Araceae > Colocasia > Colocasia esculenta. Next base: position 88,813,570 of record CM024759.1, read on the forward strand.
AAGATTATGGAACAGAAGAATTTTCAGGAAAGAGGCTTTAAACCAGATAGAGTAGTAGCTACATTTGAGGCAGGCAGAGCTAGAGAGTGAACTAGACTCCTTTGTAATGGTGGTGGCTGTTCTTCATTTACAGGCTTTTGTGACGATAGCCAATTAGCCATAGTAAGACCAGCCTGCTGCTATATTCTTTTTCCATTTTTCTGCACGGGAATTTTTTAGAGCTACACTTTTTATACTTGTATATTCCCTGCTTCACATTTCTACTTTAATGTGGTAGCATCCACTTTCAAAATGGTAAAAGCCATCAGGATGAAACATAATGCATCCAAGGTGTAATAATATATCATGATGCATTCCAAATAACACAAAAAGGCATCAGGATGAAATAGAAATGACACCTCAGACATAATATCAGTTACATGTACTAAAGCTTATCTAAAACAAGTCTCAATTGATGTCTTGAAGAAGCCTCCAAAAGTAAAATTTGGAAATTCAATCCATATCACCACTCACCATAATGTCTTCCAAATGAAAGAGTCACTGTAGCATCTTCAATGAGATCACGTCCACCGACAGAAACAGTGAAGTTTTCCATGTGGATATCCTTAAGTGCTGGTCCATTTACGTCAGAATTGTGCCTCACAGACACCACAGGCATCCCTGCTCTAGTTGCTTCCATTTCTGCCAGATGTGTTTGGTACTGTACCTGAAAGCAAAAATAGTGGCCTCCTCGATGAAAAGCAAGAAAAAGAGTTAAAGAAAGCATCAATAAACAGGCTGGATTGATAACTGGAAGAGGAACAAAAACAAAATCAACCATGATTTTAAATCCTGCAGTAAAACAATCATCATCATCATCAGAGCCTTATCCCATTATTTGGGGTCAACTACATGAATTCTTTTCCGCCAAAATTTCTATCAAGTGCTATAGTCGTGTTTAAACTCAAGAAGTCCAAGTCTTTCCTAACAATATCGCATCATCTCATTTTAGGCCTTCCCTTAGCTCTTTTACTGGTATCCACTACGATTTTGTCACATCTTTTAACCGGCGTCGAGTTAGGGCGATGGTGCACGTGTCCAAACCACCTAAGTCTATTTTCTCTCATTTTTCTGTCAATTGGAGCTATCCCCAAATCCTCACGGAGTGCTCATTCATAATCTTATCTTTCTTAGTTTTACCACACATCCATCTCAACATCCTCATATCTGCCACACACATTTTGTTAATGTATTCCTTTCGCACTGCCCAACACTTGGTACCATGTAATAAAGTAGGTCTCACTACCGTTCTATAAAACTTTCCTTTAAATTTCACTGGTATACGACAATCGCAGAGGACTCTTGATACACTTCTCTATTTTTGCCAACATACCTTAATCCTGTATGCCATATCGTCATAAATCTCCCCATTCTCTTGGATGATAGACCCTAAATATCGAAAGCTACTACTCTTAGGAATGTCTTGTCCATCAATTTGAACCATATCTTCCTGTAACACTCTCTTATTATTATAATTATAATGCATAAACTCTGACTTACTCCTACTGATTTTAAAACCTTTAGATTTCAAGGCATGACTCCAACTTTCTAGCTTAGCATTTAAACCATCAATACTCTAATCATTAAGACAATATCATCCGCAAATAACATACACCAAGAGATATCATCATGCGATTGTTTAGTTACCTCGTCTATAACCAAAGCAAAAAGATACGGATTTAGAGCAGAACCTTGATGCAAACCTACTGCAACCGAAAATTCACAAGTCTCTCCAGCAATAGTTCTCACACTAGTAGTGGCACCCTCGTACATATCCTGAATCAAGTCAACATATCCTTGAGAAACTCCCTTCTTTGTTAATGTCCACCAAATCAAATCTCTCGGTACTCGATCATATGCCTTCTCCAAATCAAGAAAACCATATATAAATATCCTATCATCTCTATACTTCTCTATTAACCATCGTAATAAGAAAATAGCTTCTGTAGTAGATCTACTTGGCATAAAACCAAACTGATTTTCTGATATAGTAGTCATACATCGCATTCGTTTCTCGATTACTATTTCCCAAAGTTTCATAGTCTGACTCATAAGCTTAATTCCACGGTAATTATTACAGTTTTGAATATCCCTTTTGTTTTTATAGAAAGGAATCACGACACTTTTTCTCCATTCTTCTGGCATTCTCTGTTCCTTCAAAATTTTATTGAAAATTTTAGTTAACCACTTAATACCAATGTCTCCTAAGGCTTTCCACACTTCAATAGGTATGCCGTCCGGTCCTAAGGCCTTGCCCAGTTTCATTTTTCCTAAAGCATCACCCACTTCTGACATCTTTATATGCCTGAGATATTGATATTTATCACATTTTGTTGACTCATAATTATGTTCTAAAGAACATCCTCAAAACAATCTCCATTAAGTAATTTCTGAAAATAGCTACACTATCTCTCTTTAACCTCTAAATCCTTAACTAAAGCCTTTTGATCTTCATCTTTAATGCAGCCATGGTTTGCCGAGTCGGAATCGGAAGGCGAATCGGGTTGCTCCTGATTCGCTCCGATTCCCCCCGAATCGGTCCGAATCGGACCGATTCGCATGGGTATATTATATATAATATATATAATGATATATATATTGCAGATATATTATATGTATTACATATATGATATAATATATATATATTTATATTATATATAAAGGGAATCGGGGCGAATCAGGCGAATCAGGGATCGGGTTTCCCCTGATCCGCTCCGATTCGGGGAATCGGGCCGATTCGCCCCGCCATGACAAACCATGAATGCAGCGAACATGATCTAGATTTCTACTTTTCGTTTCTCTTGATTTAGCAAGTTTAAATATATCTTTTTCACCCTCTCGGGTTCCTAGTTTATTATATAATTCTTCAAACGCCTTTGATTTAGCTTCACTAACTATTCTTTTAGCCCTCTTTTTAACTATTTTATAAGCTTATAAAGTTTGACTATTTTTGTACTTTGCTAAGCCTTAAAACAACCTCTTTTAACTCTAATAGTATTTTGAGTTTTCTCACTCCACTACCAAGTCTCTCTTTCTACATTCTTTTTGCCTTTAGATTCACCTAAGAGTTGTTTTGCTACATTCTTTAAACAATTTGCAGCATTATTCCACATTACATTAACTTCTTGGTTTAAATTCCAAATATCTTCTTTTACTAGATGATTTTTAAATGTTTCCAAATTTACTTTTCAAATTTCACCACTTAAACTTAGAACAATTATTTATGATGGTTTTTCTTTTAAATTTTGGGATAAGGATATCTATTACTAATAATCTATGTTGTGGGGTTAAACTTTCTCTAAGGATAACTTCGCAATCTTTACACAAAAACTCTATCAGTCTTTCTAATAAGAAAATAATCAATTTGACTCTTATGTATACCACTCTTATATGTTATTACGTGTTCGTCTCTCTTCTTAAAGAAGGTATTAGCAATTACTAGATCATAGGCCATAACAAATCAGAATACTAGAGCCCATGTCATTTCTCTCATCAAAGCCAAATCCTTTATGAATCCTCACATATCCTCTATTATTTTTACCCACATGGCCATTAAGATCCCCACTGATAAAAAATTTATCTTCAATAGGGATATTTTGGATAAATCTATCAATAGCCTCCCAAAATTGCTTTTTAATGCCCTCTTCTAAACCCACTTGTGGTGCATATACACTAACTACATTCACAGTAACCTCACCTACAATAAGTTTTATCAAACTAAGTTTATCCCCCAGTCTATTAACTTCTACAACTTTCACTTTTCAAGTCTTTGTCTATTATTATAGCCACACCATTTCTAGAGTTACTAGTTCCTGTATACCAAATTTTATAACCATCATATCTTTAGCTTTAGATCCTTTCCATCTAGTTTCTTGTAGACATGCTATGCTAACCCTCCTATCCTTCATTAACATAACCAACTCTAAACTCTTGCCCGTTAAGGTTCCTATATTCCAAGTAGCTAGACGGATCCTATATTTTTGGACTAACTTCTTTACCCATGTTCGCCCAACCACGGGAGCCCTTGCCTACTTGACACTGCAATCAGGCACCATTGCGGCGCGTCGCTTCTGGGGAACGCCCTAGCCAGCCCTTGCTTACTTATCATTCCAGTCGAGTTCCGATGTAACCCTGCAGCAAAACAATGCACAAGATAAATATGTACTTGTTTAATCTTAACAATCAATCCTCTCTCTAGCCGCTCTTAGAGAGAGAAGTTGCGGCCATCATGGCCGAACAATATCCCCTTGGGGGGTGGGCTCCTTCGCCGGAGATCCCCTGGTGGTGCTCTGGCCTCCAAGGCGCTGCGCGTGCAGGTTGGGTCTCCCTCCGGAGCATCCCTCTGGACCTGGAGGTTGTGATCTCAGGGGTGGGGATGAGACAAGGGTCTGGACGTGCTTCGGCTGTGGGAGGCAGGGCCACATCAGGTGCCACTGCCTTGGGCAGCGTCCTACTGCAGCGAAGGAGAGGAGAAAGCCAGTGTGTTTTGCCTGTGGTAGGATGGGCCATATCAGCCGCCCATGTCCCGGTCCTAAAGAGAAGCCCACGTCAGTGAACGGCAACCGGTAGGAGGTCAATCTTTTGCGAACGTGGTCCAGGGGAGTAGGAGGCTTCTAGATGTGAGGGACTTCCAGGAGGAGATGCTAAAGAGCCGTCTGGAGATGATGAAGAGTGTCTGGTTGTCTCCTCGTTGGAAGGTACAGTGGAGCCCCTGGAGATCAAGCGACACTTGGAGGAGGTGGCAAGGGGATTGGTTGGGTTGTCTCCAGGGTATCTATGTATTCTTGGTAGTGGTTGTGATGCGGAAGTGGTGGGGAGAATGGCGAACGTCAACTCATTGTGGCAGGCAACTCAATCCTGCATCTTCACCGATGGCCAAAGTCATTGGTACCTTCCCTAACCTATCGACGAGAACGTTCAGGGTCGGCATCGAAGGAGTCCCTATATACCTCTGTGATGAGAGGAAGTGAGCTTTCTGATTCACCGCAAGGATGGCAGTGTCGGTTTCAATATCGCGATCACCCAGGTCTGAAACCGAAACCATTTCGGTTTCGTTTCGCCTGGTTTCTGGCGTCTCAAGCGGCCTTAAGACAGGAGCAAATGGCCAATTTTGGCTGGTTTCGGTCGTATCGGACCAAACCGACCAAAATCGGCCAACCCATTAAAATAATAATTTTTAAGGTATCAGATGGACTACAGTAAAATCAGGCGATTTCATATCACCCTAGTTCGAAACCGAAACATTTCGTCCAAAATGTTTCAGTTTCGGACGATAATGCCATACATGGTCCGTTGTTTTGGTCAACTAGAACAGTGTCACTAGTTTTCATTCGACAGGTTGAGGACAAGCTGTTGGCCATCACTCAGGCAAGCGGTCCGACCGACCTCCCAACGGTGGTTACAATGGGTAGTCGTTGGAGCCACGATTGTCCTCCAGTATGTGGTGGAAGAAGAACTGTCGAGGTCTACGCCACCTAGCCAAAGTGTTTCTCTCCAGTTGGGAGGTTGAAGATGACCCAATGGCAGTAATTTGAATTTGAATTGCCCAGTCATCCAAATCCCTCAGAGCAATGCGGATCGAGGCTCTGAACCTTCAAGGGGTGAAGCGGATGGTGGATCACGATCTAGCCCAGGAGGGGAAACTCATAACTTACTCGATAGCCTTCTGGGCCCATTGTTTTACTCTGGGACCAAACGAAAGACCCATGACTTTTTTTAATAAAAAAAAGTGGATAATATTACTGATATTATAAAGGAAAAAAATGTACATGTAAATGGGGAAACCTCCCAAAAAAAACCTCCCAAGACAAAGATGGCAAGTCGGAGCCTACTAGGGGAGCAAACAGAAGAAAGCCAGATCACCCTCAGCTAATCGCATCCACCAGCCCCAAAAATAAGTATCACCCCAACAACCCCAATACAAAATCACTCGTCAGCTAAGGACCCACCCTCTTCATATAACACCCCCCCCCAAAAAAACCACAAAAGAAAAAGATAAATAGCCCCCCACGATGTCTTTTGGCTTTGCGTATCACCTATGCTTCAGTGTACTGCAAAAGTCCTTTTTGAGGGCCGCATCAGACTTGCCTTTCTAGCAATGTCTGTCATCCACCTACGTTTGATCAAGAGCAATGTGGACTTCAGGCCTTTGTCCAGACCTTCATCTGAGACTCTAATCAATCTAGCACTCCACTTTTGTCAATATATATATTACTTCCCCTTCGATGAGATTCTCATTATCATTGTCCACCGTAGCACTGTCCTCCCCCTAAAAAGCTTCCTCTACCTGCTACGTCACCGCACACAACTCCTCCGACACCAGAGGCAGGGCAAGAAGGGCTAAGGCCACACAGCCTCCTCGTCAGGCCTGACCGCCCGATCAATCATAGGGGCAAGGAGGCAAAGAGCAGGGGTATCCGAGAAGAGGTCCTCCAATAGAAAGCATAAGGGTAAAGGACACCCTCTCCTCCCCCGCTACAGCGCCCACTACCTTCTCCACCTCCCTCGCAGTTGCCAGAACCACCTCCAATCGCCTCACGGCCAGTCTCCCCAGAAAGGATCTCCAATTGAAACCATGGGAGCCATTGGGATCTCTAAAGCAAGATCTAATGTCATGGTCGTATGTCGTCTCAAGAGCTTCTTCGCCATGACCCACCTCTGACGTGCCAGACATCTGCGCACCTACGTCTCACTTGAGGGCAAAAGGCTTCTCGTTGCCGAGGGCGATCGTTGGGAGTGGATCTAGGCCCAACCAAGGCTGATCCTCCCAAGAAGTTTTAGGGTACTCTCAAGCCGTCTATAGCCCTTGCAACCTCTGCCACTGCGCTCATCTAATTGTCGCCATCTATTGTCCCGTTGCATGGCACACCAGGGAAGGACTAAGAAGCATCGAGGTCCAACCTGACCAACCGGTGCAATCTCTGCCGTTGTCGACGGCGTCGGCGTCTGTGTCGATGGACGGCGACGTTGCGAGGAGGCTGGTTACACAGATGCGCATGAGCTCGCGCTTACCGAAACGGGCCCTATAGGGGCCTTGAGACTATGTGGTCCAAGACGCTGAACCAGTTGAGGGCGGCTCACCACGGTTGGATAATTGATCCCCTCAAGTGGTCCAAGCACCGACGGCCCCGCCGAGTCTGGGCAAGCACGAAGGGCCGGGCAATTCGAAATTGAATCATCCGCCCAGCCGTCGTCTTCTACCTCTGGCACCTATGTAGTTTGCCTTAAGGGCGCCGATGGCGCAGGGCAAGCAACCTCTTGGAGCACCAAAACATGAATGGCAAGTTTTTCCCCGTCAAAACCCACGATGATCGACGCTCGCAACTCTCCTAGACTAAGAACCTAGATAAAGCAAGGACCTTCTGTCGAGTTCTGGTCATAGCGAACTCTAAAGAGCCTTGAACCAGACGCTCAAATCACAAAGCCTGATAAAAATACCTTCCAGGGCCACCCTAAACACCTCTCCAACAACAGTAGGAAGTGTCAAACCTCGAAGACCCCTTCAGATGCCTAGGAAAGCCCCCTCCACCACGATGAAGATTGCTTCTACCACCTGCTCAACCCCCTCAACAGAAGCACCCACACCTAGTAGCAGTTCGAGGCCACCCTAACTACCTCCCAAGGTTCAAAAACCCGGGGATCGGGATCGGATCGGTCGGCCCAAAACCGATCCGACCCGGCGATCCCGACCCCGGCTCGGCCGAGCCGGGCCGAGCCCGGCTGAGCCAGGGGTGGGTGGATCGGCCCATTATACTGGTGTATATCTTATACAGGCTGAGTTCAGGCCGAGTCCACTGCGATTTCAGGTCTTATTTACCTGAATATCATTTAAGTAAATGTTATTATTTGTAGTTTCATTTACTTAAGATATTACATGTAAATAAGGAAGTACTCCCCATTTCAATCTAATAAAAATATCAAAAAAATCATATCTCTTACCAATAAAAAGTCAACTCTCCCACCGAAGAAGAAAATCGTGATTTCGTTGATTTTAGCGAAATGCTAACTTTTTAATCTCTCATAATTTAGCATATCTAAAATTTGATAATTCAAATAAACCATATGGAACACTAAAAATCTAAAGTCCGATAAAAAAAGTCAAACGTGCATATGACTTCTCTAAGGAAGCCACTCTCCTACTGACAGCACTTAGTCTGCTGAGACCTCTCAGGATTTGGTCAAACTTAAACTATCATCACTCAAAGTCATGAAAATTGTCACTTTCTAATTTCTTTTCAATTAAAAGTGAAAAATCTCATGAGTTTAGATAATGATAGCTTAGGTTTGACCAAATCCTGAGAGGTCTCAAGCAGACTAAGTGCTGTCAGTAGGAGAGTGGCTCCCTTGGAGAAGTCATATGCACGTTTGATTTTTTTTACCGGACTTTAGATTTTTAGTGTTCCATATGGTTTATTTGAATTATCAAATTTTTAGATAAGCTAAATTATGAGAGATTAGAAAGTTAGCATTTCGCTAAAATCAACGAAATCGCGATTTTCTTCTTCGGTGGGAGAGTTGACTTTTTATTGGTAAGAGATATGATTTTTTTGATATTTTTATTGGATTCAAATGGGGGATACTTCCTTATTTACATGTAATATCTTAAGTAAATGTTATTACAAATAATAACATTTACTTAAATGATATTCAGGTAAATAAGGCCTGAAATCGCAGTGGACTCAGCCTGAACTCAGCCTGGGATTGGCCTGGACTCAGCCCATGACAAGGTTGAACAGGATCGGCCCGGCTCGGGCGATCCGAGGCGGATCGGGCCGGGCTCGGCGAGCCGGCCGAGCCCAGCCGAGCCGGTCCGATCCGCGTGCAAGGACCGGCTAGGTTACCCTGGCTCGGATCGGGAGGCCCAAAACCGAGCCACTCGGCCGATCCGATCCCGATCCGCCGAGTTTTTGAACCATGCTACCTCCCACCCTACTCCAGAGAGCTCCTCTAGCCTCCGCTTGATCATGCCTTCGTCAGCCTCGCCAGCTAGCAGAGAGAGTGCAATCGACTGCTTTCCCCAAGCCCTGCAACATGATGCATACTCATTCGGCAGAGTGCAACCGAATGCTTTCCCCAAGCCCTAAACATGATGCATACTCATTCGGCAGGTTCCCAGCCTCCACAACCTTATTGCTCCCTGTTGGACGCGGAAATTTTCTTTTGGTGGAAAATATGGATTTTGGCCATGAAGGCATTTTATATGTGCGTAGGCGTGCCAATCTGTTATACAGATAAAATTTGAAATCGCTTGATGCGGGAAATTCACATATCCATTTATTGGACGATTGCGCCAATATTTGGGATATTTCTTCCGCGCTTTTATTTGATCAGGCGATCAGAGTTTCGTATGCTGGACCCTTTCCCCACCAACCGGAGTCGGTGTTTATTTACATCGGATTGAATTGAATACCTTTAATAATAATGCCGAGATTCATTTTTTTGCACAAAGTCCAAAGAGCTTGAAAATATAATTTGGATTGCAATTTGATCTTTCGAGACCATTATACTTGGTCCCGATTATATAATCACGTCTTCAAAATTATATTCCATCGCAGTCGAACTCCTTGAATTTGCTTCCACCTGCATTTGATTTGCTTTATGGTCATAATCACTTTTTTATTGTGATCAGACCTTTGGAGTTGACTTGATGTCTATAAAGGACATTTCCGCACAAAGCGAGAGTATTTGTATATCTTCTAACCCTTTTTGGATTTTGCTACAGCTTTTACCATTTCTGAGTATTTCTACAGTTTCTTCCCCTTGATGGGTATTCCTTTAATTTGGCATCATTTCTGGGCATCTTTGCCATTTCTTGGCATTCCCAAACATTTCCGTCATTTCTTGACTTTCCGGGCGTTTCGGCCACTTCTTGGCTTTCTCGGGGCTTCTCTGCCATCTTTTGACTTGTTTGGGCACTTCAATTTCTTGACTTTCCCAGACATTTATGGCATTTCATGGCTTCCTGGCTTTTTCATCGCTTTATGATGCTCTTGAGCTTTTTCTCGCCATTCTCCGACTTTTAGCCATAAGCCGAACTCAAGAGAGCGCACGCCACTTCAAGGAAGCGACGTGGGCACCGCTCCACCGTGCCGTGCAAACGGTATAAAACCCGGGGCGTACCAGGTATCAGTAGACATGACCAGAGAACTGAAAACTTGGCCAATGTTGTCTTTTAAAGAAATATTTGGAGAAGATTTGGACAGCATTGTATTTGAGCCCCTTTCGGGACTTCTCCATAATTTCTGCCCTTTGTAGGACCTTCCTATATTTTCCTACTGAACAGGGGCTTCTATGGAATTTTCCATGAGCATAAATTCCCTCTTTAAAGGGTCTTTCATGAGAGCTGCTTGAAAAGCTTGACAGCATGCCCACTTGTGCTTTGGGTATTTGGAGTACTTGAGTGTTCTTGAAATTACCCCATGACCTTGTATGGTTTCCACATGGGGATAAATACATAGGAACGTGCCTCGAGCAAAATCCTTGCATAGAGATGCACACATGAACATATAATGAACATATGGTCGTGCCTCGAGTATAATCTCCACTTGAGCAAAGTCTCCCCATTAAGGTACGCACATATGAACACATGAACATTTTATCCCCATGGAGTCCAGCTAGACATAGAGGTTTACACATAAAACATTATATGAACATATGATCGTGTCTCGGGCAGAATCTCCTCTTGAGCAGAGTCTCCCCATAGAGGTACACACATATGAATATTTCATCCCCATGGAGTCTAGCTCGACATGGAGGTGAATATATATAATCGTACCTCGGGCAGAGTCTCCCCATGGAGGTACGCACATATGAACATATAAACATTTCATCCTCATGGAGTCTAGCTCGACATGAAGGGAAGAAATGAACATGTTAGTGTTTAAATATTTTATCTCCATGGAGTCCCGCTCAACATGGAAAATATTTAAATAGATGAACATGTAACATTTTATCTCCATAGTCTCGCTCAACATGGAGATATCAATACGAATATTTAGATTTCATCCCCCATGGAGTCCCGCTCAACATGGGAGGATATACACAGGGGGTTTCACAGTCAGAGACAACCCTGGCTTACCGCGCACAAGAACTTTACACCAAGCACGAGCACTTCACGCCTTTGAGAGTCCCCCAAGGGGGGTCTTCAGCCTACTAGGCAGCAGGGGGACGAATCCCTCTTGAAAGCTCCGACCCCTTTCTCCGTTGCTCGGAGAGGGTATTTATAAGAGTTTACCCCATTTGAGAGAGGAGGAGGAGAGAGATCTACCCGGAGAGACCTCTCTCTAGGTAGGAAATCTCCTAATCGAAGGGAGGTCCTTCCAGGTAGGGCGAACCCTCCTACCCGAAGGGAGGGTCCCTACGGGTAGGGGCTTCCCTATCCGGAGGGGCTTTCCCCTCATTGGCTTTTCCCCTTTATATATATATACATATTTATTTAATGGCCCCAATGGCCAATTTTAGGGTCCAACAAATGCCCCCACATGATGTGTGTCGCAACCAAAGGCAAGGCAGACATCCCGTGCGACTTTTAAACCTTTCCCCTGGCCTTAATGACATGACGGGGAATGGGTTAAAGATCGCGACAATAGCTCATGTGCTTCAGCCTTTATGCAGTGTCATCAACGACTTTGGACATCTGTAGTTTAAGCCGACGACCAACTTATTGCACATCTTATGCTGAGCTATCGACGTGAACTTCTTGAATATTTCCTCAATCTTTCAATCCCTACCATGGATGGCAAAATCGGACGGAGCGGAGTTGGCCGACTCGGAGAGGAATCGGCCTATGACAACCCGATTTGGGGGGGGGGGGGGGGGGCAACCACCCACCCACAGTATAAGGTGGAATCGGGCCGACTCAGCCCGACTCTAAGCGCTCCACCCCGATTCCATCTGATGTAGGCCGATTCCCTCAGCTTACCTTAACTACGTATGATCCCCTCCACTGTTATATCTGTAGTTTTATTTACTTAAGATACTACATGTAAATAAGAAAGTACCCTTCATTTGAATCCAATAAAATATCAAAAAAATCATACTCTTACAAATAAAAAGTCAACTCTCTCATCCAAAAAGAAAATCGCAATTTCTGTGGTTCCATCAAAATAGCAACTTTCTAATCTTTCATAATTTGACATATCTAAAAATTTCATAATTCAAATAAATCAAATAGAATATTAAAAATCTAAAGTCCGGTAAAAAAAAGTCAAACGTGTATATGACTTCTCCAAGGGAGTCAGTCTCCTACTGACAATCTGCTTGAGACCTCTCAAGATTTGGTCAAACCTAAACTATCATCACCTAAACTCATGAGATTTTCACCTTTTAATTGAAAAGAAACTAGATGGTGACAATTATCATGAGTTTGGGAGAAAATAGTTTAGGTTTGACCAAATCCTGAGAGGTCTCAAGTAGACTAAGTATTGTCAATAGGAGAGTGGCTCCTTTGGAAAAGTCATATGCACGTTTGACTTTTTTTACCGGACTTTAGATTTTTGTATTCTATTGGATTTATTTGAATTATGAAATTTTTAGATATGTCAAATTAGGATTAGAAAGTCGTTATTTGATGGAACCATCGAAATCGCGATTTTCTTCTTGGATGAGAGAGTTGACTTTTTATTGGTAAGAGATATAATTTTTTTGATATTTTTATTGGATTCAAATGGGGATACTTCCTTATTTACATGTAATATCTTAAGTAAATGAAAGTAAATAAGGTATCATAATTATTGTTGCTCTGAAATCTAATATGAACATGTGTGCAACTAGACTATAGATATACCCAAAATGTGCATTTTTATATGTTTTTAAAGAATTTTCTCTTATTTTTTCTTCATTTTTCATAATTTTTCTTCATTTTTAACCTAGCCAATCTTGGATCGGCCAGACTCCCATAGAGTCGGGCGGATCCTCCGAACCGACCCGACTCGAATCGGGGTCGGCTAGGTCCGACCCAACACCCCGATCCGACTATGCCATCCATGATCCCTAAGGGAGGACTTAGGAGAGCGCACATCACTTCAGAGAAGTGACATGGACCCGCTCCACCAAGTCAACCCTATGGTTTAGCTTCATCGAAGAATTGCTCCTTGACTTTGCTTAGAGCTGACTTCAATCTTTTTTGTCTGAGTCTGGTCTTTCCGACTTTGCTCAGAATTGAACTTAATGGCATTCTTTGGAGATTTGCCTTAGTGGCTTCACTTGGGATTTGATTGGAAATGCAGCTGGTGAGGCTTACTTTTCTAACTTTGCTCACTGACATGATTTATCACTTGGTCGGGGAAACTTGCCTTTTTTACTTTACTTATCGACCTGATTTGAAATTTCTGTCCCGAGACTTGCCTTCCCGGTCTTGCTCGGAGTTGGCCTCGACATCCTCCTCTTGAATCTCATCTTTCTAACTTTATTTACGATTCAATGAGAGATTCTGCTGTTGAGACTTATCTTTCTAGTTTTGCTCAATGGCTTGATTTGAGATCTGATCAGTAAGGTTTGTCTTTCTGACTTTGTTCAACGACCTGATTTGATATTACCTCCTGAGACTTGCCTTTCTTGACTTTGCTCAGGGTTGGGTTAGAGATTCGGTCACTGAGATTTTGATCTCAACTTTGCTTAGCGGCTTTGATTTGAGATTTCCTCCTGAGCCTTGACATTCTGACTTTGCATAGGGTTGAGTTTGATATCTTTCTCCCAAGATTTGCCTTATTAACATTACTTAGATTCGATTTGATATCTTCCTCTTGAATCTTGTCTTTCTTAACTTTGTTCAAGATTCGATGGGAGATTTCACCTCTCCCTTCTGTGTTCGCCCAACTACTTGATTTAGCATTTGGTCAATGAGGCATGCCTTTCTGACTTTGCTCAATGACCTGATTTGATTCCTTTCTCCCGAGTCTTGCCTTTCTGGCTTTGCCCGGATTTGAGGGGATATTCGACATCTTTTTCCTAAATCTTGCCTTTATGACTTTTGTTCAGGATTCATTGGGAGACTCTGCTACTGAGACTTGCCTTTTTTACTTTGCTCAATGACGTAACTTTGACATCTTCTTTGAAGTTGCCTTTTAGGCTTGGCACAAGAATTGATTTTGATGATGATTTTTTTCTTGAGCCAATCTCGAGTCAAAGACTCATCTGAAAAGCGATGATTGTTGCTTTCATGTCATTGTTGTTTTGAATGACATGTTCTTCTTGGACTGTCACATCACGTGCATGCATTGAGAAGGCTTTAATGTGTCCACACTTCAAATTTGAATGGTTTGACAGATGCGGCCCACTGGTTTGCTAACCTTGTTTGAGTATGAGTGACTTCCTTCCTTGAGGAATTTGTGGAGTCGCTATCTTCTTCTCTTTCTCCCTCTTTTTTTTTATTGAATGGTTAACCTTCACTATGTGGGACATAAAGGTTAGAGGTTTGGGATGGAGAGGGTTGAGAATTTTGGGTTTATGCTCCTATACCCATAATGGTTTAGGACCCTAAGGTTGTGATTTCAGGGTATCTTTTGGTTTGAAATTTGAGGTTTGAGAATTTTGGTTTTGAAATTTAAGATTTGGCTGACATTTATGGTTTGATAGCTAGGATTTGGGATTTGATTTTTATTTGGAGACCCGGCTGACCTTTGTAGTTTAATAGCCGAGGATTTTGGAGTTTAGAATTTAAGACTTGGCTGACCTTTGTGGTTCAATAGCCAAAGCTTCATGATTATGATTTTGGGACTTTGGTCGGCCGACCTTGGTGGTTTGATGGCCAGAAAACTTGAGATGCAGATTTCTGTATGATATATTTATCGTGGTGGAACAAGAGAGATTTGAGATAAATATTGGGATTTGAACTTAGATATTTGGGATGAGTAACCTTTTATAATTGAAGGTTTGTGAGTGGAAGGTTTGAAGGTGGCTGATCTGATGGTTTTGAGCCACATGGTTGAAGGTTTGAAGGTGGCCGACCTTAGTGATTTGGGCCACGGGATTGTATGAAGGGTTGAAGATTTGAAGTGACTGACCTTGATGGTTTTGAGCCACAGTGGTTGTAGGTTTGAATGTGACTGACCTTGGTGGTTGGGCCACGGGATTTGAAGGTATGAAGGTGGCCGACCTTGGTGGTTTGGGCCACAGGGAACTTTAGAAACGGAAGCGATGACACTCTCCCTTTCCCTTCTTTCTATTCTCTTCTCATTTTTTCTCTCTCTTTTGTTTCTCTTTTCTTTTCCTTTCTTTCTTTTCACGTTACCAGCTTCAGCGCCCTTTATGAGTTTCGTCGAAACTGGCCCCTTTAGCTTTCCAACATGCCCTTTTGGATTTTCATGCCAAGGGGTTATCTATTTTTGCCTGAAACACCCTTTCGAGTTTTCACCTCAGCCGGATTTTTTTGACCTTTTTACCCTCAAGGACACAGCAAGCTATATACTTAAGTCCGTCGGGACACCTCTATTTTAAGTCTCATTTTTCTTTTCTTCTTTTTTTTCTTTCTTCTTTTATTTTCTTCTCTTCTTTTTTTTTTGGAAACCTGGTATTTGGGTTTGGGTCTTTTGGCATTTGGCTATTTGGTTGATTTATGGTGGTTGAAGGGATTGGGATTTGGCTTTGGATATAGTCTACCTTTGTGTTTTGATGACTAAGTTTTGGATTTTTAAATGGATATAGCCTACCTTTGTGATTTTCCGGCCAAGATTTGGATAGAGTTTGATTTGAATGTATCTTACCTTTGTGGTTTAGTGGCTATGATTTGGATTTGATTTAGGTACAACCTGCCTTCGTAGTTTACTGGCTATGATTTGGATTTGATCTAGGTACAACCTGCCTTTGTGGTTTACTGGCTATGGTTTGAGATTTTGATTTTAGGTATACCCTAACTTTGTGGTTTACTAGCTAAGATTGATATTGGAATTTGGCTTAGCCTACCTTGGTGGTTTACTGGCTAAGATTTGGGATTTTGTATTGAGCATAGCCTACCTTTGTGGTTTGTTAGCTATAGTTTTGAATTGAATTTGGCTTAGCTTATCTTGTGATTTAGTAGTTAAGATTTGAGATTTTAGATTTGGCCTAACCTACCTTGGTGGTTTACTGGCTAAGGTTTGGATTTTGGATTTCTACCTTTGTGGTTTACTGGTCAAGATTTGAGATTTTGTATTGGGCATAGCCTACCTTTGTGGTTTGTTGACTATGGTTTTGAATTTGGATTTGACTTGGCCGACCTTTGTGGTTTACTGGCTAAGATTTGAGAATTTGATTTAGGTATAGCCTACCTTTATGGTTTGCTGGCTAGGATTTGGATTTAGTTTGGATGTATAGCCTACCTTTGTGGTTTACTGACTATGGTTTGGGATTTTGATTTGGATATAGCCTACCTTTGCGGTTTGCAAGCTAGGATTTTGGATTTGAACTTGGGTATATCCTACCTTTGTAGTTTGCTGGCTAGGGTTTGAGATGGTCCTGCAACAAAGAGACCTATAAATGAGAGATTTTTTTTAGAACTATTTGGTGCAAACCCCCAGTGGGGGTTTGCACCAAACTATCACCCCTATTGGGGTGGGCACAACCCTAGGGGTGTGCCCACCCCCAATGACATCAGCCCCCCCAATGGGGGGCTGAGTTTGTTGCAAACCGCCATTCTGGCGGTTTGCAACAAATCTTACCCTTTTTTTTCCTCTTCCCTTTCAAAAAAAATGTACTTGTTTAGGACATGAGAAACCCATGTGTAATGACAGAAAATAAAGTAGATTTAGCCAGCTTCTAAGCCAATGGTATATCTAAAGCATGGTTTGCCGAGTCGGAATCGGAAGGCGAATCGGGTTGCTCCTGATTCGCCCCGATTCCCCCCGAATCGATCCGAATCGGATCGATTCGCATGGGTATATTATATATAATATATATAATATGATATATATATATATATTGTAGATATATTAAATATGATATAATATTATATATATATTTATATATATATAAAGGGAATCGGGGCGAATCAGGCGAATCAGGGATCGGGTTTCCCCTGATCCGCTCCGATTCGGGGGAATCGGGCCGATTCGCCCCGCCATGACAAACCATGATCTAAAGAACTATATTCTGAGGAAGACCTGAGCTCATTTAACATACCTCCCTCTGGCGTTCGTCTTTTCTCTTTCTTCTTTCAAGCTTTAATCGATCACGTTCAGATAGGACAGGACCTTCCAGAACATCTGGTTGTTTCTTTGGTACTGGCTCTTCATCCATCCCATCGAACATTCTCACAGGAGTTACAAGACTTCGTACAGTTTGCTTTGGCTTCACCCCATGTTTCCCAAATTTCTTTGAGATTTCACTGCATGCCTACACTTTGACAAATGCCCAAGAGGTCAAAATTTCACAACAAAGGAAAAAAGTGGCCAAAATGCATTCGAGAAAAGTAACAACTTGCAGAAATGATCTTTCCATGCTGAGGTAACATTTGAAGCATAAATGCCTAACCCCAGGGTTTCTGAACCATAATGCCGTAATCAACAACAGAAACAAACACATTTCATATTTGTCAGCATTTGAGTTGACAGAATTTATGATTCATGTGACAAACTGATAAAAGAATTCATGGCAAGAAAAAGGGCACAGAGAAAGGAAACATACAAAGGGAAAACAAATATGTAATGAGAATTTAGCCAGGAGAAAGGCAATTGTTAAAGTTCACTCCTAGCAGTATAAATACAGGAACTACCTCTAAAAGATGACTAACTTCCTGTTCATTACACAATATTCATTCACGAGAAATTTAGCCTCATCCAAACACAAGGGTACTTAAGAATATTGAGAAACATATCTTTTAATTCATTACTGTCATTAAAAGGAGTTCTTTCGTCATTAGGCAAAAATCTTATGGAAACATGAACTACCCCACAACACCACATTAAATGCCTAAGGTAATAACTGACCAACAAAGGCATCTGCATGATGTTCCACGACAATGACTAATCAAAGGCCTATCATGAGGCAGCCCTAAAAGTAACCCATGTCCTTCCCCCCACAATAGCCCAGAAGCAACAGGCAAAACTGGAGGCTCAGCACAGCAACCAACACAGCATCTATGAAAGCCAATAACTCTAAAAAAATGGAAGAAAAGGGAGAGAATCATGATTCAAATTTTTGTGCAAAACCTGCAGAAGAGGGCCATAAATTTCAAATTTTAAATATGTGCAAGAAACACATCTACTGAAGTTACAACGTCCGAGGACTTGCTGCCACTCACTACTCAAGTACCAACAAAATTCTGAAGGCACCAGAATATGACTCTCCATTCAGGAGATAAGGAGAACCTAACAAATGAAAACATTAAAATGATCATAAAAAAGGGTTCTTCATGTAATCAACATTCACGATAACCATCAAGAATAAATGCTATATGCTCTCAACCAGGTCAATCATGTCAAATCAAGGATTAAATGATTTGAACATTTATGACAAGTAGCTGACTGATGTCAAACTCTACAAGGTGGCACTTGGGCACCTACTTGAGGCAACCTGAGATGAAGGTTTGTTGAAAATTCTGTAAGGCTAGCTGCCAGTAAGAGACTACCTCTCCTTGGACATCTTAAGATCATGCAATCAAGGAGCAACCCCAAGGAATCCCCTACAAGCCGAGTGAATGTTCAGTTGTACAAACTACAAAGAAGAGGCAAACTTGAAGTCTAGTATTGGGACATACTATCTTTTCTAGGGAAGCTATCAGTAAAGAAATAATCAAAGTGCAACACTCAAAATGCATCTTTGAAAATGAATGAAGAAAATCAAAGCCTTCAAGCTTGTGTAAAACAGATGGGAAAGCATATTAAAAAAGATGGCATTCCTGAAGCACCAGGACATAAAGTTAATAATCTATAGGAATTTTCACAGGTTCCATTGGAGGAAGTGAATAATCATTTTTAAACTCGAAGATGAGCATAGAGAACAGAAATTGAATATAACTTCAGTTACCACGTAGCATTCTTTATTGAAAGAACAAATCATGTTTCAGGAGAAAGAAACAAAAGCAATAATTTCAAAACGCGAAGCAAGTTCAAAGACAAAAAAGTGAGAGAACCATGTCGACAAAAGTTGCAAAAAAGAAACCCCGAAGAAACCCGTACTGCCAAAACGCAAAATGCAACCGTGGGTATCAAAAATTCTCCAACCATTTAATTACCCATCCAACTTAAGATACCAGAAAGCATCTGGATTAGCGGAAATCAGCAAACAGCAAATTTCGGGACCACAATCTACCCGAAGCTAGATGAACCTTTCGTAACGTAAATCGCCTAGCACTTGGTGAAAACTCTCCGGAACATAAACCCTCGGCGGATGCTCACCGAACGGCACTCGGCGTAATCCCCAACGCAGCCGGCCTCGACGAGGAGCTCGCCGAGGGCCTCGAAGGCGCCCTCGCCCTCGATCCCGAAGTCGAAGTCCTCGTCGGCGAGGACGTTGATGATGTAGTCTACGATGGGCTTGTCCACATCCTGGACCCTCCGACCCAGCACCTCGTACACTATGGTGCTCGCGACCACCGTCATCCTTTCCTGCCGCTGCAGTCCCTGCCGCCGCCGCTGCTCGCTCCCTCTATGCTCACATAGTTCCCAGCTCGTAGGTCCTGAAGCGAGAAAATAAAGGTCAAGAAAAACACCAAAAAGATATTGTTTTTCATAAAAGAACCATATAATAGTCATATTGTAGAGAAGATCCACCACAAATTGTAATTTTTCTTATGTACCCCTAATGCGTTCCCTCGAGAGTTGAGAGAGAGCTGGGGAAAGCGTGGGCGAACTGCCGGCCTCGCGCTCTCCTCTCGTGCACGAAGACGAGGGAACGGAAGAGGCAGATGCAGACGTCCCGGCAGCAGACAAAGTTCAGAAGCGGAACGACGGAGGGATGAATTCTCGAAAGAGCCAGGGCTGCCCATCCATCTATCCGAGGATGAGGACAGAGCAGCAAATGCAGAAAACAGCGATAAGCAGGTTAGTACCTGACCTCTACCACCACACCCTGGAAGGCTGGAAGAATGTTCTGATAGGAGGAAGGGGCGAGTGGGAAGAGAAGGAATTTTTTATTTTTCAACGATAGAGACAGGGAGAGAAATAAGAGGAAATGAAGTAATAAGAGAGAGCAGTGGGGGAGGAGGTGTCGGAGAGAGAGAGAAGGGTTGCAGGGTGGTGAGGGGGCGCCGGTGTCTGTGTGAGGGAGAGATGAGAGAGAAAGAAAGAGCGATGGTGGGGGGGTGTTGTTGGGGGCGCGTGATTAGGTATTTCGAAGTCGTCCTTCCTCAAGAATTCGGTGAATGGCAAAAGAGTGGAACTTGCCCAGGAGGGACGATTCCCATCCTTATGGACTGCTCCTCTTGGATCAGCCAACACACAGGCGACGGCAAACATGCCTCTTGACGTCTGTCATTTAGTTTTTGACATATATTGTCGCCAATATCTTGACCAAGTTTAACGAATTTACAATGACTATTTATGGGTTCTTTCTTATCAGGTTATAGATGTTGTCATCTATATAAATAAAGTGCTTCATTAGAACGTAGAAGGCATCCTGTATGATGACTTCTGTGGGAGTTATCACTCCCATTCTGTGCGATGCTGCTTCTCTCTCTCTCTCTCTCTCTCTCTCTCTCTCTCTCTCTCTCACACACACAGATACGTAAAAGTACACATCTTTATATGCATTCATCTTCTTATATCATGTCGAAAAAGATACACTTCTCTATCAGTATCACCTTCTCAAAATGGGGATTTCTAGATTGCACTAATTATATTTAATGACATTCATTCTTAATTATAAACTAACCATCATACCCATATACAAATATAATGTATTCATAGTTAGAAATAAACTTATAGGACATCCTTAAATATGACCTATTTCTCCAATGAATTTCCATGCTTGAAGTATGCATTGCCATTGATCTTGTTGGACATGTATCAGAGAGCTGTAGCGTATGCATCAGTTAGACTATGTCACGGGGCAAGAGCATATATTGTGGCTTGGCCTTCTCGTGTAGAACCCAATGAATACAGTTAGGCCGGTGTCTAAATTGGAGAAAGTATTCCAGCTGTTAGGGATAATGCTCCACCTCCCTTTACCTTTGAAGTATTTGAGCCTGACAATGGTCAATGCTAGTCCAGATTGCATTTGATTCTTCTCCTAATCACTGAAGCCACTTAGCCCGTAAAGCTTTAGGGACCAGGCAACACCGCCTTCATCTTTGCTCTTACAAACATGGTACCACTTAGCAAGATGAAGGCCCCATTGGATCTTTTCCCACGACCTGCTCAAAAGAACTGGAAGATTAAGAATAATCATAGGATCTATAAAGAACATCATATAATATTCTATGATTCTCCTATAATATATGTCCCCTATAAACAAGTAGTTTTACTTTCTGGATGTTTACTTGATTTCTCTTTTATATTGACACACTGACATTGAATTCTTGTATATGAATTTTTTTACTTTCTTAGTATTACACATTCTCATTATGAATTTGAATGTTTAAACTAGGAATTGAAGATGAGGACGACGTTAGCATTCATTGTCATTGTTTTATGTTCACATTACTCGTGCGGTTAGTATCATAATTGAAATTGATTTTTACTAAAGCAAACATTCATTGGTGTCATTCTACTTCAATTTCAAACAATAACTTTATATTTTCAGTCACTGAATCTAGAATGCTTGCTGAATCCTATGGGACGATTCTACATGTTTGTAGCTCTGCAACTGCATTCATGGTAAACCCCTACCTTTAGTAAAATCAAACAAGCACTTCAGCCATTTGATCTCTCTCTTCCAACCAATAATTCATTTTAATAATTGAAATAAAATTCCTTCTTATTCTGCCATTAACAATCTTATGAAAGAACCTGTCCTTATTGCTGCCTAACATAATTTATGCTTGATGTTCAAATAGGGATAAGGAGGTGTGAACATGTACTTGTGGACTCGGAAGACCAAGAAACCTATTAGTGTTTCTTTCCTGCAACTGTAAGCCAGTGTCTTGGGACAATTGATACCCTCTTTTACACTTTATATTGCCTTTCATCTATGCATGAAATGTAAGCTATGGATAGTTTGACTTGCTATAGTTCAGCACTTTCATAGATTTAGATAATGATGAAGTAGAAGGCTAAAGTTAAACTAAAACCTATTACATATGGTTCTATATGTCTAAAATGAAATCATAATAGTTAAAATAATAGCAGAGATAAGAGGAAGAGAAGGGGGATGTTACTTGGTAGGGATATGGTAGCATATTTGAAGCCTGAAAAGGTGTAAGGAAAAAGATGTAACAGAAGTGCAAGAGATATATTTCATTTCACAAAGAACAAATTCATCAGAAGATGAAAACCCCTCTCCACTGCCCTTCTCCAATCATCAACCCAATTGAATAGCCCTTGTAAGGATGCCGAAGGAGGAATTAAGATCATTTCTTAAATCTTCTAAAGATTCTCTGAGTCCATGTATTCCATAGCACTGCAGTAAATAGAATGATCAAATTTCCTAATTCACAGCTCCACGATGCCTACCCTCAATCCACCATCCCATTAAATGATGAACATCTTCAAGCTTTTCCCATTTAATGTTAGGGGATTTGCAGAGAAGTGAGCATTAACAGTCACTAACTGCAGGAGCAGAAGAGGTGACCCACATTTTCCACCTATCTCGAATAAAGCCTGACTCTATTACCGGTGAGCACTCTTCTTATAGCAATTTTCCACCAGAATAACTTGATTTCAGAAGGAAGGGCCCTGGACCAGACCCTAACTCCATTGTCATTGAATACTCTCTTCTTATATCATTTGATAGAAAACTGACCTTTCATCATCTTGTGAATTGATGATCTGAAACTGATTCAGAATATTATGCAATTGAATATACTCATCTAGCTCCACCCATGTGGCCTTTACTTAGTGAACACCCATTGACCATGCCCCCACTTCTGAACATTAAAGTCTATAGAGAAATGCTTAACACCCAGCTGACCAGATATTAAAGCCGAGCTGGATTGCTCGGGCGCGACCCCATTGGTCGGGTGCCCCCCGAGCAATCCATATGTGCTTTTCTACTCAGTCGCCAGGTAGAAAGCATTTCTCAAGTCTATAAGAACGCTGGGGCCTCACGCTGCTCGTGCTTCTTTTTGTTTCCTCTTTCTTTACCTTCTCCTCCTTTTCTATTCTTCTCCCTGTTCCCTTCCTCTACCTTCTTCCAGTCTTCCATCATTAGGAATTATCAGGTGATTGGACCTGTCTATAAAGGGTTTTTCTTAGAAGATTTTTTTTGAAAGTATATAATTTTGAGACATGGTTTCAATGAAATAAGATTGTCTGTTTGCACTTTAAAGACCATAACTTTGAATTTGTATAAAGAGATTGAAAGAAAGAACATGCAAGGGAAAGTGGGAAGTGGGGAAATATTCTTTTTAGGGACAGAGGGAACATTCTCAGTATTTGAGGAAATAAAATCTTCGCTACTATTTTTCTTATTGTGAAACATATCAACATTGTTTAAAAAGGTAAAATCCAAGAAATTTGAAACGCAAAGAGAGGTTTGCATTCTGCAAATTTCTAAAGATTTTTCTTTTTTAACTGATTTTTACATAGTTTGCAAGTATGATAAAATTGATAATTAATGCAGACTTTCTAAAAATTTTCAGAACCTTCCTCTATTTCTCCCAGAAATATTTTCTCATTGGAAATGTTCTCTGAAAGATATTTATCATCTAGGTGTTCTTTTTCACTGTCTTCCCAATACAAGGATAAATACGTGATCTTATTTTCATATTCTCTTAAAAAACTGCAAACTCATGATTTTATTTCATTGGAAAGTTCAGTAAATTTACACTTTCTGAAAAAGATTTTCTATGAGTTATGTTCTCAAGAAATTTAGAGAACCCTAAACCCCCCCCCTCTCCCCTTTTGCGTTCCAAATTTCTCAAGTTTTATTTTTTCAATTGATTGTTACATGTCTTGAAAATGATAATTCGCATTTCATTTCTCTACATGCTGAGGATGTTCTCTATTTTTCCTTTTTTGAAAATATGTCTTCTGTGAAGAAATATTTCTTGAAAATATTTTACTCATACATGTTCTTTCTCTTTATCCCTTAACTCCTCCAACTTCCTCCTCTTAATGTTAAAATGGCAAATTTTGTGATACATGTTAGAGCGAAGATGGAGACATCATCAATCGACTGCATTGATATGTGCAAGTAACCAGCGCTGGAACATCCCTCGTGGCAGAATAACACCATTCAAGTCAGGAGCATTCTCTTCTAAGTCACATCGCCCTCTCTCTCACACACACTGTTGTTGGGTAGCTACCACTTTGTTAAAACCATAATGGTTGTTGGATGATTAAGCATTTGAAGTCATCCGTCCTCAGAGAGCAATCTTGAACCATCCATGAAGCTACTGAGAATTCAGCAGACATGGTAAAAGGTGGAATTTCTGTCCCAAAAAAAAAAGAGGCAAAAGGTGGAATTGGCCCACAAGGGACAATTCCATCGTTAGGACTGCTCCTCTTGGATCAACCAGCATACATGCGGCAATGGATAGACATGCCTTTATTGAGGTTTGTCATTTCAGCACATGTCTCTATTGAGGTCTGTCATAGACGACAGACCTCAATAGAGTCATGTCTACCTATTGGCGCCTGTGTGCCAGATGACCCAAGAGGAGCCGTCCTAAGAATGGGAATCGTCCTTTGTGGACAACTTTCACTCTTTTGCCATGTTTGGTGAACTCTGGATAGCTTCATGGATGGTTTAGCTCTCTGAGGACGGACGACGACTTTGGATATATTTGGATATATCTAATCATCCAACAATCATCATGGTGTTAACAAGTGAGAGAGAGAGAGAGAGAGAGGTGGATGCCCATCCACCTCATGACATGGCAGCAGCCTGCGGTGATGGGTGAATGGCAACGACTAGTGGCGGGTGGCAATGATGGCAATTTGCTGCGGCAAATATTGATGGATGGCTGTTGACACGGAAAAGATAAATGGGCGATCCATTTGCATGTATCATTTGACTTTATTTGCCCATTTCCTTTTATTTGGTTTATGTGCTCATTCATTTCACATGCTTTGGATTTTTTTGGATTTGCGGGGCGTGCCAGTCTGTCTGGGAGACAGGAGAAAATCCGTGCAATGCGGAAGAAGGGTTTTTTTGAGTGTCCATGGAATGGACGAGTGGGGGTGTCCGTGGAACGGACGGTGTGCGCCATTTTTTAATCTGAACTTCTTGAGTTCTATGTCTATACTCATCAGGCAATTAGGGTAGCATGTGCTGGACCTCTTTCTCCATCGATCGGAATCGATGTTATATTTACATCGAGTTAAAAAAAAAACTGACATTATTTAATGCCCATTTTAACCCGAATACCATTTATAACAAGGATGAGACGACATACACTTTTTTTTGAAAATCCTAATCATGATAGATTATCTTGAAATGCCTTCGCTTTGAATGTTTTGAAAAGACCATCTTTTTGGAATCCAAAAAAACATGATGATTAAGAAGAGAACGGGTATATTCCCGTGAACCCGTTTGGGGTCTCTCTTCTTCTCTCCTTTTTGGAGAAAGACCAATTTGGTTGCTTGAAGATTCTGTTTTGAAAACATGAGAATTATTGTTCCGAACGGGTGTATACCCGTGAATTTGATTCTGAACTTGAGGGAAGTTGTGATTCAGAGTAGCACTTCCGTATTAGAAGATTTGCTACATCAATTTTTAATATTCTTTTACGACATCTCATTTTTTTTTAAAAGAGGTCCGGATTGAGGCAGAATTTCTTCCCTCCTCAATTTTTTACTCATGTGAGCATGTTTTTTTGGAGAATGTATGAGTATATCTTCATGGAAGTCTTTGTCAGATTATAGTTCTTTTCTGGCAACTGTCCATATGGATGTGATTCTTGTGAGTATGCACATGTGCTTTCATTCGGAGTATCTCAGCACAGTTCTTGTCTTATTCCATTTTCTTTTGATGTGTGTATATCAACACAATATTCACAAGCATGTGAATGTATTCTGGCAAAACTTCTGCTTAGGCAGAGTGTCCTCATGGGGATATGTTCATATGAATGTATGCTTATACCCATGTGTCCTTGGGAGAACCTTTGCCTGGAGGGAATTTGCCCTAGGAAGATATATATGTATGCACACAAATTTGCAATTTATGAATATATTCTCAAACGGTATCTCTGTTTGAGCAGAGTATCCGGCAAAAGGTACCTCCGTTTGAACGGAATCCCTTTTGAGAAGTATATGCATATGAATGCAAATTTATGGTTATACAAATATGTCTTTGGACAAAATATCCATTTAAAGGGAATTTCCCCTAAGGCACATGTATGCATATAAACATAAATTTGCAATTTATGTATATATTCTCGACGGTGTCTCTGTTTAAGCAGAGTATCCGGTGAAAGGTACCTCCGTTTGAACGGAATCCCTTTTGAGAAACATATACACAATAAGGCATATTTATGATTATATAGATATGTTCTTGAGCGGAGTCTCTATTTGGGCAGAGTTTCCACTAAGAAACACATGTATATAAGCACGAAGTTTGTGATTATACGGATATGAACTTAGAGGGAGTTTCTGTCCGGGTAGGATTCCCCCTAAGAGACATACGCGTATGGACACAAATTTGTGATTCTATGGATATATTCTTAGGGGAGTCTCCACTTGGGTAGAGTTTCCCCTAAGGAATATATACATAAGAACACAGATTCGTGAGTATACGAATATGTCCTTGGGCAGAACCTCTGCTTAGGCAGAGTTTCCCCTAAGAAACATATACATATAACACAGGTTTGTATTTATATGGATACGTCTCCGGAGAGAGATTTTTGTCTGGGCGAGATTCTCCTCAAGGAACATATTTGTATAATTACAAATTTGCGATCTTTATATATGTGTTCTTGGACGGAATCTCCACTTGGGCAGAGTTTCGTCTAAGAAACACGTATATAAGAACACAAATTTGTGAATATACGAATATGTTCTTGGGCAAAATCTCCGCTTGGGCAGAGTCTCCTCAAGAAAACATATACATATAAGCACAAAATCCACCATCCCAGAGACTTGCTCGATGGGCGGGGAGAACATGGGGATTTAAATACCATGTGCTCATAGAGACTTGCTCGATATGGACGGTATTTAAACCCCGGGGAATATCACCCCACAGATACTCGCTCGATGTGGGGGATGGGGATTAAGAAGGAATGTCGATTCGCGCCGACTCTCCTCTCTGAGCCTTGCTACCGGGCTAAAGAAAAGGTTTATACCTTCACGCAGGGAACAATGGAATGAAAGGAAAGATGTTGGGAATTTTTATAGAAATTTAGAACAGGTGGGGAGACTTGGGAAATAATTCGCCAGGGCTCCGCCGGAATTTTTTTTGGGATGAACAAGGGATGGGGATCGGCTCTTCTCCTCTCCCTCTTCTCCCCTCTCTCTCTCCGAACCTCTTTTTCTTGGGGGTAGGGGGCCTTTTATAGGGGGAAGGCCCCCCTTTACATTGTGTTGGGGGAGAAGCCCCAACCGATGGTGACATAAGATTATGTCACCATCGGTTAGGGGACCCCTAACCGATGGTGACCTCATGATGAGGTCACCATCGATTAGGGGCAACTGATAGTGACCTCATAGATGAGGTCACCATCGGTTGGGATCCCCTTAACCGATGGTGACATCCCATGATGTCACCATCGGTTAGGGAGCCCTTAACCGATGGTGACATCTCAACCGATGGTGACATCATGGGATGTCACCATCGGTTA
Source organism: Colocasia esculenta (assembly GCA_014218235.1). Taxonomy (NCBI): domain Eukaryota; kingdom Viridiplantae; phylum Streptophyta; class Magnoliopsida; order Alismatales; family Araceae; genus Colocasia; species Colocasia esculenta. Next base: position 88,841,396 of record CM024759.1, read on the forward strand.
GGGGTCACCTAACCGATGGAGGGGGAGAGGGGGATCTCCTATAAATACCCCCCTACACCCCATTTCATATGTGTTTGAAGCCGGAGGTGCTGCTGGAACTCTGTCTTTCCTTGGAGTTCTGCCCGATAGAAGACTGCCGTGCAAAGTTTTGGAGTTCTCCCTCGAGCTTGTTCTTTGTACTTGTGCTTTATACTTGGTCCTAAGATCTTGTGTTGCCGAATTTTTTCCGTGCTTGTATTTTGAACGGAGACATGTTCTCCTTGTACTTTCAATTTAATCGGGAGTCCGGCGCCATTTTAAGGGTCGGAACTCCCCTGCTGAACTTTGAAGAATAATCCCACGGATAAGTTTGTAACTTAAGTAACCTTGGGGTCACTTTAAATCACAACTTATTTGTCCTCATTTCTGAATGGGCTATCCAATTAATTTGTCGGAATGGACCTTCCATGGTAGCTGCCGATCAGCTTTTGAAGTCCAATAATCCTTTTGTACAGGTCATTTAATCAGTCAGTTGCTAGGATGGGCTTCAACTGACCAATTTCTTAGACCGCTATATAGTGGGTCATCCACATTGTTCGTAGCAAATATTTGTTACAATTTTACCTTCCAACAATGGCCAGTGATCATTTGTTGAAGAATGATAGCGGTGCAACCAGATTGTGCTACAGTCTGAACTGTAACTGTTTAATTAGGGGCATCCTTGAGCCACTTTCCACCTATCGACACCAGACCATTCTGGTAGTAAACATTTACCAGGTACGCCAAGCACTTTCTCACTTGGACTTTAGCATGGTAACAAGTTGGTGTCTTTTAGTTTTGCATCTTTCTAAGCAACATATGTTATACGTTTTGATCTGATATGCGAATTAAGGTGTGTCCGTGTGGATTAATAAAATTTTACTTTGCTAACTCAGGTAGATGAATCTTGATAAAATCAGCTCTATTTAGGATAAACTTCTGGTATAATGTATCCAATTGGTTCTATGGATTTAACTACGATAAGAGTTTTTATAACAAAGGGGAAAGCGGAAAAAAAAAGCCCAACGTTAAATTATTCTTCGTCTATCTATCCAGATATCAAGGTGTACAACTTTGCATCAGGTTGACGGCCAGCAAAAATAAAAGTTTAGATTTATGAAATTTAATCTTGTCGATCCTTTCCCAGCTCATGAACTGATGACGCACAAGAACTCAAATGGTGTACAAGATATTATGATGAAATAACATTGCTGCATCGAAGGGGGAAAAAATGGCAGTGTCTTCCTAGCTAGCTGGTTATTCTTCTTTTACTGCATAAATTTCTTCTTATATTTTGGTGCACATATAAAAGACCAAGTTGTGACACACAATTACATCAACTCGTTCCTTTGCAGGTGGTGTCTTGAGAGTAACGACGGGGAGGTGGGTTTCTGGTCTATGGATGGGCAGCTCAAGCATCTCTTCGAGGCACCTTTTGTGACCTGCGGAGTTCAGGTACAGCCCGGTGTGAAACAAACCTCTGCACAGATGGGAAGTGGGAACCGGGCAGAGCAGTGCCGCGCGGATTCCTCCAACTCACGGTGAGGGGAGCTGACAATGTCCTCTGTCAATACATGCCCCGCCGGCCGCCGACTTCTATGAAGACCATCCAGGATGCTACAATACCAAGTACCATGGATCAGACGCCGGTACTGGGCTGTTCTTCACATTTTGTGGGACCGACAGAGCTGATTACTGAATTAGCTAGAGGTGACAGAAGAGTGGAACTAATTAGTTAGTCTTCTTTTTTGCTAGGTAATTAATTTGTAGTTATGTAATTAGAGTAAAAGGCTAGAGCATGGCTAAGTTCCTTGATGCGGCAGCATAACTGGGCGTTATTTGGGCCCACTTGTTGTTTGGGCTTTAGGTGTCTCTTGAGCCGGGCATGTGTGAAAAATTTACTTGGGCCACTTAGTAGTTAGGTTTATTTAGAGTCCTTTTATACTTTCTTAATTTTCTATTTGAGTTTGTAGTTGCTATATGGCCCCAGGGACTTTAGGTGGAGTGGCCCATTAAAGGGTCTAAGGGATACCCCACCCATCATAAAAAGGGCTGTATTGGGTCTTTTGGAGTAGAAGTTGCTAAAATTAATCAAGGAAAAGACCAAAAGATGTGCGGTGCATCCCTTGCCCTTTCTTCCTCCCGTCTCCTTCTCCCTTGTTCTAGTTCTCTGTGAGGGAGAACCAGATCGGTCTGGTTGATAGGTGCTTTGCCCCGCTGGCCGCTGATTCCTAGCTCCACCATCGTTCCGCCACTGCCCCGCCTGTGCCATTGCTCCCTCTCTGCCGCACTGCTCCTCCTGCGAGGGGAAGAGCCACAGGCCCCAGCTCCGCCGGATGCCACCCAGCCCTGCGCCGCCAGCCGCACCTGGCCACCCAGCACGGCCCAATTGTGTCACGTCTGCTCCAGGCTATCACATCAGTCGGCCTGACGTGCACACCAGTTGTTCGACCAATTGCCCAGCTCGTGGTGCACCACTCGGCCAATATCTGGCTATTTTTAGCATGTCAACATTGGCTCCGAACAATGCCGATCCATCTAGCACGCATGCCAGCCACCTCCACGCCATTACATGTTTGCCCTATCTAGTGGTGCTGCTACCCTGTTGTATGTAGGCCGTGCCAGCACCGACCGTTAGTTGGTGCAAACACCAGAATGGCATGTCAACAGTCTGAGCCAGTATTTTGTCTTAATTTGTCGACAGTTTTTTAAGTGCCTGGTAATTTGCTGAAGGGTTAGTCTTGGTGCATAAGCACACCCCAATCGACGTGTGTTAGATGAAACTAGGAGGGGAGGAGACATGGCACACATTTTAAGTGCTTGGGATGTGTCGCGTCTCATCGCACATTTTACTCACCGCACATTAAAATGTGCGGCGGTGAAATATTTTCTTTGTTAAATCCGAAGACAACACGTAGACTGTATAACGGTGCTCGACAAATTACGACAAATTATCTTGCATGATTCTTGTTCAAACTACATGCTTTACACTGTGCCTCTCGCCCTTTGGCTAGCTGTGTCATAAATGGATGGCATGCTACCCCGTTTATTGCTCTTCTTTTGCCCAATATTTGTTACACATTCGGTGATGAGATGGCATGACATGAACATCTATGTGGCTCATATAAATACGATAAAAATATGAGATAACATATCACACTCATGTCTTGTCATCTTATGTGTAATCGGCAGATCAACAATTAAATTGACTTGGATTTATTGAAGAGAGGAGATCTCCTCGGTACATGAGTGGAAGGGACTCTATTAGTCCTCAAGGGGGCTATGGGGATCCATTGTATTTTACATAAAAATTTAAATCGAAACGTGAAAAGTTTAATTTTTTTTAAAAAAAATTTACGTTTCAATTTGAACTTTTGTGTAAAATACAATCCGTCCTCCATAACCCCCCTTAGCACTGATGGGAGTCTTCTTCACTCATGTATTGAGAGGATATCTCCACTCTATATTGAATGAGATATGAGGGGTATGGAATGTGGCGCCTCTGTCGTCACTTGCTAGTGCTGCTGACTAATTGTGTTGTCTGACGGCCAATGCTGGTGCTGACTAATCAGATCTAAGTTTGTTCCCCGACTGGATAAGCATTAATCATGGGTTAAGCTATCCATGCATGAGTGTTATTTAACCTGATATATTCCACATTTTTTTAGTTTGATGTGGCAAAGAGACATACTAATTATCCTGGGGAAAATGTAAACCCAAGCAAAATCCGGCCGGCCTATCTGGCCCTGGTTGCTTAACCGGCTGATTATAAGCGACTTGTGATCAAGATAAGCCCAGTTGCCTAGCTAATCCGCACATCAAACCATGAAACCACCTAATTGGCCAGTTAAATGCGGGTTAACATTCCCAAACCCGCTACCAAATAGGAATTGAAAGGCTTTTGAGTAGAGCTGTAAAAAATATCTGATTATTTGATTTTCGAATCTGATTATATATATATATATATATATATATTATCTAAATATTATCCGATTTTTAAATCAGCTGATTTATCGAACTTGTTCATATTTCACACTATCCGATTTTTTTAATTCGATTATCCGATAATTTGAAGAAACAAAAAAAATTGTCTGATTTCTAATCTAATTATTTTTATAATCATTATCGGAGTCAGATTTAGATATTACTATTTTCGACTCTGACTCTGATCTATTTACACTCTTATTTTTGAGCAAACACTCTGTGAATTGAGAACACCATAAGTTAGGGTTGTTCAACGGTTCAGTTCGATCTAGACTGTCCCATTTTTTTATCAACATGAACCAAATCAAATGGGGGTGGCAAATTGAACGGTTCGGTTCAGTTCAAATTGATTTTTTATTTAATTAAATTTGATTAATTTATTAATATTTATACAGTACGTAAAAACAAGAATAAAAGTATATATGTAGTTATATAATTATTTTAATACACATAATTATTATTATTATAAGTATATTAAATTTTAATTTATTCAATTTAAACGGTACGATTTAATTTCATAATATGTGAAATCAAACTTCATCAATTTGATTTAGTCTAATTCGATCAATTTAAACCGAAATTTAAATAATCCTATCCTAGACTAGCTAACTCCTCCCACCGTCTCTGCAGCTCGGCTCTCTAATAACATTCTTCAGATAGACCGTCATAAAATAAACATAAAATTGAACAAAGAGGGTGCCACATCGAATTAAACGTACGTAGTGGGGATCATGCATGCGATACATATATTAATATATATTAGTCACGTTTCAAAAAAAAAAAAAAAAAAGACATGTATATTAGTCACCCCGAGACGCATGACTAGAGTACTCACACAGATTCCACATATATATATGTTCAACCAAAAAGATACACTTGCCTATAAATTAAAAAGCAGAAATTTTGCGGTCTTCGTTGTCCGTATCGTAGCTGAAGAGTCAGGATCCATTAAATATATAGTTAGCCAATTTGAAAAAAAAACTGGTGGGTGTGACCTTAATCAGAAGAAGGAAGATTCTCATGCACGTCGTTGGATGTGTAAGCTTCATAATTTGTTGTATGGTACCGCATTAACAAGATTTAAATATATGCGTATAGAAGTATTTCCATCATCATATATATATGCATCCATTTTGTAATGTACTCTTTGAACCAATCATGCATCGCAAATTTTAATCTGTACACGACATGGGGATGATCATATATATATATATATATATATATATATATATATATATATATATATATATAGAACTATTCCATCATCATATATGTATCGAACCAAATAAGGTGACAATTGATCAACAAATAATTATGTAAACATTGACAAATGGGCTGGATGAATAATTAATTGACAATATAAATTTATAGTGGGAAACACTTAATACTCAGCTAAACATTATCTGCACTCACAAATAAGAGATCCATTATCATGATGGTAGGGAAATTTACATTTATTTGTAAGAGCGGATAATTAGGTACTTGAGTATAATTAAGGGTTTCTGGTTTAGAGTTGGAAGAAGACAAACTTATTCGGTAAGTAAAAACAAAATATGAATCAGAAATAGTGCATTTTTTCGATCGGAAAACGAGAACAAAACCACACGAAAGATGATCAAATTAAAGGCTACAAAAAAAAAAACTTATGCATCACACCGCATACGAAGCAACCTGCCTCTCCTCCGCCAGCTGGCCGTCCTGGGTCTCCCCGGACAGCTCCTCCAGAGACTTCCCCTTGGACTCGGGCACCAGTAGGGTGAGGAAGAAGCCCAGGGTGTTGCAGACGGCCAGCACGAACAGCGAGTTCCGCACGCCGATTCCGGCGGGGTAGCCCGGGTCGGTCTTCGACTTGTCCTTGTTCTGCGCGGCATAGAGGAACCCGAAAGCGCCGATGATGGCCCCGGCCTTCCCGGCGGCCGCGGAGATGCCGTGGCAGGTGGACCGCAGCCTGGCGGGGAAGATCTCGGCGGGCACGATGAAGGTGGTGCTGTTGGGTCCGAAGTTGGCGAAGAAAAAGGTGAGCCCGTACATGACCACGAAGCCGATCCGGTGCGCCGGCTGCGTCCAGTGGTGGTAGGGGATGGCGAGAGCCAGCATGAACACCGTCATGAAGAAGAAGCCCATCAGCTGGATGGTGAAACGGCCGATGACGTCGATGAGGGCGACGGTGAACCAGTAGCCGGGCACTGTGCCGCACAGTGCAATCAGGGTCTGCGCTCTTGCGATCTTGTAAACCTCCTCGATTGCGTTCATGGTGCCGGCCTTGGGAATCCAGCCGATGGCGGAGAAGATGTCCTTCTGGAACAGGTTCTGGCTGTAGAAGGCGATGTCGAGCAGGAACCAGGTGGTGCTGGTGCCCACCAGGTGGAGGCCGTGGCGGCGGGCGAACTCCTTGGAGAAAAGACCAAACGTATTGCCCTGGCTCTTGGTTATCTTCTCCACCTTGTCCTGCTCCTCCCGGATCTCCATCTTGAGCACCTTGGACATGTCGGCGGCCGCGCGCTGGGCGTTCATCTCTACCAGCGCCGTGTACCGGGCGGTCTCGGGCATCTTCATCCGCCAGTAGTAGGTCAGCGCCGCCGGCACGGCGCCCACCATGAGCACAATCCTCCAGATGTAGTCGGCCTGAGGCACGGTGGAACCGACGGGATTGGAGATGTAGGACGGGGCGGGGTACTTGGATTTAAAGCCCGCGGAAACAATGATGGCCACGACGCCACCGGCGAGGATGCCGAAGCCCTGCATGGCGAAGACGGCGGCGATGAAGGTGCCGCGAGTCTCTTGTTGGCGTACTCGGACATGATGGTCGCGGACAGCGGGTAGTCACCGCCGATTCCGAAGCCGAGCCAGAATCGGAAGAAGCAGAGAGTGATGATGGTGCCCTTGGCGGTGTGGCCGAAGGAGAGGCCAGAGGCGATGGAGCAGATCACCATGAGCAGGAGGGTGAGCCCGTACACTCTCTTCCGGCCCATCTTGTCACCCAGCCACCCGAAGAAGAGCTGCCCCGACAGAGTCCCGCAGAAGGCCACCCCGTTCACGGCGGCGGACACGTTGGGCGGCAGCGACCCGGGCCTGGTGGGGTTGCCCTCGTAGTAGTAGATGCGGCCGAGGAGCTTGGCGACGAGGGAGATGCAGAAGAGGTCGTAGGCATCGGTGAAGAAACCCATGCCGGCTATGACGATGGCAGTGAAGTGGTACAACTGCGTCTTAGCCACATCGAGGGCGGTGAGCACCTCAAGGTTCTTCCGTTCCCCGGAGACGGAGGTCGTCATGGTGCCTGGCTAACTGCTGCTCCTCTCTCCCTCTCTCTCTCTCTTCTTCCTCTTGATGCCCGCTGGATCACCTGCATGAACGGGTTATTAGAACAAGACCAGTCACACAGTTATTCTTCAGAAATTAACCTGGAGGAAGACACACGTTCCCTAACGACCTGCAACTCTACTCTATCATGCATGCATGTACCAGTGGCGATCAACTCCAGGAGGAAGAAGAAGAAGAAGAAGCAGAAGCTTTGTGGGTATTTGCAATGGTGCTCACCTGCCTGCAGAGAGAGGCAGAGGGGAATTAATTCAGAAGGAGGAGAAGATCGATCGAGGGGCGCGCGGTGTTGACGGATGGATGTGGGCGGGGCGGGAGGGCTATATAAACTTGCCCCCGGCCCGAATCCGGATCTTCCACAAGAACATTCCATATTCTTCCCTTCCGCCCACATCATCTGATCACCATACGGAAGGTGACAACTTGCAGCACTGTGTCGTGAGTACAACTCTTTGTCAAACCGCACCGCGTCTGTATATATGTTCTTGTGCTAATTCCAGTTTTTCCCTTTAATTTGTTTAGTTCCTCTCTAACAGGCTACAGCTTACTCTTTACACGATCATCATTAGTATAAGCAAAGTCAGACTGACATCTCATGCCCTGCTGGCTTCATGGTTTTTATATGGCCCTATAGCTAGGTGGGTGATCAGGAAATCATGAGGATCGACCTGTGATGAGCCTGTAAATATCCCCCGTTGACTTTTCAAGATGCTAAATTTTATCTTTGCTGATGTTGATGGATTGGATAACGATCAACGATGGACGTACGAATAGCCATACCATTAGTTTTTTTGGTGGGGTACTTATTTGATGTATGTACATGGAGCAATGCTACTAATTATTTAATGCATGTACATGGAGTAATGCTATGGTGCTGCCTGGTCAACTGGTGCTGCGCTGACCGTACAACAGGACGATGCGAGAAGAAACAAACCACCATAAAAGAAACTCGCATATATACCACGTACGGTTGATCCAAACACTCGGGTAATCCAAGGTCCCAGCTAAAATATACGGCCAGGCCGTACCTTATACGGCGTTGCTGTATTTCAGCAAAAGCATATATGTATATGCATATACGTACGTGCAATATATGGCCGAGTGAGCACTTTGTCTTTGTGTGAATGCAAGCAATAAGTCTGAGTATATCTTCTTCGCCAAGAGTTGAAGAAGAATAGCTGCAGGAAGGGCAACACTTTTGAACTGGAGAAGAGATGGGAACCACCGTGGATCAATCTAGCACCATATCGGTAGCTTGTTAGTTTATTATATGTTTCATTAGTAGTTTGCTAGTTTTGTTTTACTTTGTGAACTTTTCTGCTTTGTATTTGACCGGACCTTTTTAGCTCCTCTATATATATATCCTCTTCGCCAAGCAGAAGCCCAATCAGACGTTTGCTCAATGACATGGCTCGGTTCCTGGTGCGGTTAGGACAGGTTTTGATCGATACCGTTGAGTCCCCATATATAAAACTTGGTTTAGGTGCGCCCATTTATTTTTTTTTAAGAATCCATTATCTCTTGTTTTGCATAAAAAGATTGAAATTTTCGTATCTTTGGATTTCACGAGTTCGAAATCGAAAATAATTTTTCAACTTATCGAGATAAAATTATGTACATCGTTTCTTCCTAAATCTCACACTGACGAGAATCTCGTGTACTGAATGAATAGGTCTTTTAATATATATGTATATATATATATATCTGGATATCAAAATATGCCGCGTTTGTGAATTTTGAGATGACTTAAGTGGAAAAGTTGATTCTCAAGCATTCACCTAGGAGACAAAGCGTAACTCACTTTTTCATCAATCTCGGGGTTGAGTATCATCTGATAAAAAGGGAAAAAATATTCAAATTGAGTGATTCAGTTTAGTTTGGTTTTCAGTTTCATGAACATAGTTGCACTGGAGCTTAGCCAAACATGCACTTTTGTTTTCATTTTTATTCGGTTTGTGGAACACATTAATTAGTTCGATTATTTGATTCAAAACATTTTCTTTCAAATAGAACGTACCGAAATGAATCATGCACAAACCCCATACATTAAAGCCTTGATACGGACTTGAAACTTAAATGCACTTGTGTGGGCAGACCATCCATGTAAATGTCCGTTTGATTGTGCTTCTAACATTTCGATTGTGCATTTATTCTTCTAACCTCGAAGTAATGCAAATGAGTCATATCCATGTTGATAAGCCATTAGAAGATGAGCTGCTTCGTCAAAGCGGCAACTATCTGGTTTGTCAATTTGGACTCCTCTTCCCAGTGAAACACTCGGATCAAGACTGGATCGATATAGATCTTCTCTCAGCTATGAGGATTAATTAAGTATCTTGTGGGTGGGTGCTTTAATGCCTTAATCCTCTTAATAGAAAGACTAACATGAGACTGATTTGCTGTGTGATTGGTTAAAACTCTTACATCGTATTCCCTTAGTTTTACTTATTTTTATGTCATTTCTCTCTTTTCCTTCATCTAGATGTCCCGTCTTCCCAGCCATTTCAAATTTCATTTGAAGTTTCTTCCTTTCTTCTTCCCCACTTCCATATCCTCATATGCTTCCCAGAACATCTTAACTCCTTCCCCTCCCCTCAATCACACCCCAGATTATAGATCATTTCACATTTTCTCCTCTTTTGTTTTCCTCTTACGTCTGATCATATTCTGTGTGCATCAGTTCTCATTCCCCTGCACGCACTGTATGGAGATACTATTATGATACTGCTACATTGGATGTGCTCGGATAAGGAGAGAGAAAACTAGAAGGCACATGATTGATGATCCTTTACTTCTTTCGATATGCAGACGACAGATACTTCAATTCAATGGTTTCTTATGTCTGCTTCTTGTGAATATGATACAAAAAGGATGGTTTCAGCCTCTTCCGCATAATTATAAATTAGGAGAAAACAAGAAGAGACATCCCCGCCACATTTTTGCAGGCAAGCATTAGAGCTCCAAAATTCTCCCTGTACATATGGGAATAGGTACATACAAGGGAAAAAGAAGAAGAAGAAGCTTTTTCATGTTTATGATTTTCTCTACAAATTGCACATTTCCACTCAAACCCAGCCTCTGACCAACTCATAACACATGATCTGGTCAGTGAAGTTTAAGGAGAAAAAAAGTTATCACCTGCAACCCAGTTCAGCTCTCCATTCTGCATTGATCGTTGTGTTTGTGCAGAGTTTTTGAAGGTCAATGTAGCCTATAATGGTGTCTTCAAAAACTGCATCTTGTAGTTGAGCATCATCGAAGGTGGAACCGGATAACACAGTGTTCTTCAAAATGGCTCCCTGTAGATCGGCTTTCTGAAAATTTACTCGGTCAAGAACTGCATTTGAGAAATCCACACCTGCACAACATGTTTCAACAACAAAAATGCCGAATAAGCATTGGTCGGAAATTAGCATAAGTATTTTATTATTAGTTCCCTTCATCATATTCATTAGTCATTGGCTGTTAAGTAGCGAAAGTTGATTCAATCTTATGATGCTAGGAAATTGGTATTGAAGTGATATAGAATTCTGAGAACTGCAGTTTTGCCACAAATGAGTAAATGGATTTTCAAAGAAGAATCATCCACGTTTGGACATAATAGCATGGGTCCTTAACATGTTTATGAATGCATATCAGATCAGGTAGCAAAGTCGCTGCTCTTAGCAATGTCTTTCTCAACAACATTCTTGCCCAAGGACATAAGGCTCTGACAACTCTCTTTAATCCCGAAGGATTGGAGCTGCAACTTAGTGGAATCTAACATTTAAGGTTCTATTTTTTAAATTTTATCATAAAATATCAAAATTAGTTATTATTTATTAATCATACATTCTGGGAAAGAAACAGGAGACAAAAATACTGCAAAAATATCTCTCTAATCTCTTTTTGAATGGATGTCTTGTTATACTCTATGATGAAGCGTAGAGAATTTAGTCCTAAAGAAAAGAATTCTTAATTAAATACTTTAAGGGTGCATAAATGTTATCAGCAATTAGATGGGGTTCCTTGCCTTTGAAGCTTGCTCCAACTGCATAAGCCTTTGACATGATAACCTCTGACATATCAGCCCCATCAAATTTGGCATCTGACACCAGTGCAGCTGAAAGTGACTTCCCTTTGAGGTTTGACTTCTCATTTGTGTAGTCACAGAACCTAAGATCAAGTGGTTTATCATAGACACCATTTGCTTGTCCAATTGTATTGCCAACAAATGCACGTTCACATCTATTTGGCTCTGTCGAGAGCGGAGGTAGTCTCTGCAAGCCAGATATAGGAGGTGGTCAGCTATAAAACAATATAATTTGTGCAGTAATGAGTTTCAAATACAAATGACAACCACTCTAAGTCTCCAACACATTGATGTTGTGAATCTACAATATAATAAAGAATAGCAGGTTTGTAAAGAACAACAGGAATGCAGATCTTCATCACAAAGATTGAATCAAGATTGATGAGAAACAAATGTTTACAAGACCTACTAATTATTTATGTAAATGTATCCAAAAGAAGAACCAAAAACTTTTTACCTGTTGAAATTTATTGATGCGGGACCAAAGCAGGAGAAGGGAGGGAGAGGTGAGAAATAGGCCTCATGCCTAGGGTTTCACACCCAAGAAAGAGGGAACGCTCGCTTCACGATAGCGCTGGATTCAAAACTCAAATTTTTCTTTTCACTTTTCATTGCCTTGTCCAAGGGGTTTACAAGAGTATATATAGAGGTGGAACTCTAGGGTCCCCCTATACAAAACATGGACCAAAGTACCCCTGGAACCAAAATAGGCAAAAATCTCAACCAAAATACATGACAAAATGGAAAAGACTCCACTGGGCCTCTGATGGGCCTAACATCCACACTAAGAAGTGCTAAATAAAGGAAAATACATCAATAAGGTAAAAATTTGTCCTCTAGGCAAATGGATGTTGATGTCATAACTGGGCGCCCCTCAAGCCTAGTCGAGCCAAATCCATGTTGTCCATAGCTCCACTTCTGCATCAATCTCCCCCACTTAACAAAAATTCGTCTTCGAATTTTGAAATGCCGTTGTAAAATGAAGATGGACACAAGAGTATAAATAGGGAACTTAGGGTAGAAAATCATGTCAGAAATCACGATCCGCTGCTTCTCATGTGATTCATAAAAATCTTGCCATATCAAGTCAACTGGAAGTGGTTCCAACAACAACACATCAAGATGAGAGGGTTGTAAAGGCAACGTGACAAGATGTCGATCAACTGATGGAAAAACCTCAAACACAGCATCATCAATCAAATCTAATCTAGATATAACAAATAAATTTTGATCCCATGTGTCATCAATCTTGACTGTTGTAACGATCGCATATGATGAATTAGAGTTGAGTGTAGAATCGTCCACCAAAGTCAATCCAGAATCGACAAACATATCTTAATCCCATACATTAATAGGTGGTCTTGCAATCATAGCTACCAAATTTTGTACTATCTTACTAGTCCTGTAGAGTGCTTGCACGTCTAGATTCGAAAATCAAAATTTTCCCTTGAAATATGGTGACTATATAGCGCAACTTGATCGGTCAAGCTCGATGGCAACATGTCATCCTGCCATCCCAATCTTGCCCAAGAGTGATGTAAGAACCCACTGAAGTAATATAGAACCATGCTCCATTAGTATAAGTAATAGCTTTAGAGGTGACTCTACTTGTAAACCTTTGATGGAACTCCACAAAAGCTTGCTCACCATCAACAACAATTTCCCCAGTCTTCGATAATAAATCAACAATGGAGTTTGGAATGTAACTATGTTGGCTTTGTTCATTTAAAGATACTCTAACTCGCTCTTCATTTGTCAAATCATCATCATCAGAGCCTTATCCCATTATTTGGGTCAGCTACGTGAATTCTTTTCTGCCAAAAATTTCTATCAAGTGTTATAGTCGTGTTTAAACTCAAGAAGTCCAAGTCTTTCCTAATAACATCGTGCCATCTCATTTTAGGCCTTCCCCTAGCTCTTTTACTGGTATCCACTAAGATTTTGTCACATCTTTTAGCTGGTAACGAGTTAGGGCAACGGTGTACGTGTCCAAACCACCTAAGTTTATTTTCTCTCATTTTTCTATCAATTGGAACTATCCCCAAATCCTCACGGAAGCGCTCATTCCTAATCTTATCTTTCTTAGTCTTAGCACACATCCATCTCAGCATCCTTATCTCCGCCACACATATTTTGTTAATATATTTCTTTTGTACTGCCCAACACTCGGTATCATATAATAAAGTAGGTTTCACTGTCATTCTATAAAACTTTCCTTTAAGTTTCACTGGTATACGACGATCGCAGAGGACTCTTCATTCGGCAAATATACATAAAAAATAGTATTCATTAGGCACGTGGAAAAGATTACCAAGGGATGCAGACCGGCTAATGCGGATGCAATATAAAGTTGGCTGCGCAGGCCCTAGTGGCAGGGCGGACCCACCACGCTCCTTGCTTCTAGTTCTCCACTTCCCGTCGGCTCAGAAGATGCACATGGATCGAACCCCAATACAATCAGCCGGCGTACTGAAAATTGATCCGAGACAATATGGTAAACACTTGTTTGTGGAGCCCAACTGTTGTGCTTGAGCTAGACAAATCACCAACTCTTAAAGGGCAACCAACAAATCGAGTAGGAAGGCCACAACCTCTATGGTATTCCGTTGAACATCTGTTGTACAGTCAACTAATTGGCACTTGGGTGGCTCCCACGGCCTAGCTTGTGTGAGCTGGCCAGTACGGGATCGAGAGCGCTGCATTTGGTAATCCTGGGTGGATCGGCCGACATTGACCACCACATGGGAACGGATGTACAGGAGCGGGGACGCAACTGCCGCACGGCTGGCTAGCAAGGCCTAGTTTTGGGATGTCCCCCGAACAGCCTAAGGCAATGGCGTCGGCAACTTTGCTAGCTGCTAGTGGCGGCACTACAACTCGTCTTACCTGCCTGATGATGTGACGTGGCTAACAGCGGGTCTAAGCATAATTGGGGAGAGAGGAGATGAAGCAGAGGTGATTGTCGCGATATGTCGAACATGTGGGGATCAACATCGTAGAGCAACCAGAAGGTTGTTCTGACTGAGCAGGATGGTAGCGCCTGGGTCTTCAACAGCTGGGTCGAGCAGCAGCAACATAGAGGGAAGAAGACAGAGACAGGAGGGTGGAAGGGCAGGGTCCTCCGTCCGGCGATGGAGAGGCAACGACAGAGGAGATCCTAGGTGGCGTGGCAGGTGGCGTAGGGTCCTTCCCCTCGCAAGGAAGGCAGCAACAACGGCGAGGAAGAGTGGTGGAGGACGGGGCAACAGCGAGCGAACAGCGGTGGGCGGCGACGATCCAACGACGGAGGCTGCCAGTCGACCGGCTGAGGACAGAGGGGGGCCACCGGTGTCTCCTGTGAAGAGAGAGAGAGAGAGAGAGAGAGAGAGAGAGAGAGAGGAGAGTCACGAGAAAGAAGAGAGAGAACAAGAGGGAGAGAACAAAGTGGAAGAGAGGGAGAATCGACGAAGAGGACGGTGCGGTCGACGATGTGCGACCGTGTCGCCTCCTCTTTTTTGTGTGTGCAAGGATAGAACAAAGAGGGAGTGCGGCGCGAGTGGCGAGGTTGAGTGGGGACAAGGAGACGAAGAAGAAGGCTTCGGCACGCAGCAACTGGCGCGATCAACAAGGCTCTGATACCAAGTTGATGCGGGACCAAAGCAGAAGAGAGGAGGAAGAGGTGAGAAAGAGGCCTCACACCCAGGGTTTCACACCAAGAAGGGAACACTCTCTTCACGACGGCACTGGATTCAAAACTCAAACTTTTTCTTTTCACTTTTCATTACCTTGTCCAAAGGGTTTACAAGAGTATATATAGAGGTGGAACCTTAGGGACCCCCTATACAGGGCATGGACCAAAGTACCCCTAGAACCAAAAATAAGCAAAAATCTCAACCAAAATACATGACAAAATGGAAAAGACTCCTTTGGGCCTCTAACGGGCCTAACATCCACACTAAGAAGCACTAAATAAAGGAAAATACATCAATAAGGTAAAAATTCGTGGATACCAACGTCGTAACTGGGCGCCCCCTCAAGCTAGGTCGAGCCAAATCCGTGTTGTCCATAGCTCCACTTTCGCATCATTTATCCTTCTAGATTTTGGGAATGGGCAAGGAATGTCCATGAACTTTCCATACAATGAATAAGCAGACAATGTGGCCGTTTACTGTGTGCATGAAGTAATTTATAAATATGTGACTTGATCCTGGACAAAAGCTTAAAAAACCTCTATCCTATCCATTCTTGTTTACCTTCTGCTTCCATCTCTTACTCAAGAGTAAAAGTGGAATCTGAACTGCATGTGGAAGACTTTGGCAAAGAAGAATGCAAATTTGAACAAGATGGATGCATAATTGTTACATAAGCAGGTAATCAGAATGATGCCTGCATCGACAAACTTATTACTGACAAGCACATAAAATTAACAACCTGTTTGCTTCCCCTCCCATATACCCCTCTTCTGGTTTGAGAATTATGAAAAATGGACATCGGACACACTGCAAAAGCCAAGAATAAAAGTGAACCTCATTGGTTTCATGCCCTTAGACCTATATATGGCCAAATGAGGGCATCTGGACAATAAGTCCTGATGTGTAATACTAACTGAGAGTTGACAAACAGTTGAATGCTGTGTAGGTTTGTTTCAGTATGCAGATTCAGCACTGGATTAAGGCTAAGGACTTCAATGCCATAGTTCATAAAGGGTATGGATGTTCCCTTAGTTACACCTTCAGGTTTTTCGTTCAGACTGGTCTTTTAGCATGGAAAGATAAGTATTTGATACAGCGAGAACAAAGACTTTGGCCCAATATTTTCCTCATGTATGACAA
This sequence comes from Colocasia esculenta, assembly GCA_014218235.1. Taxonomy (NCBI): domain Eukaryota; kingdom Viridiplantae; phylum Streptophyta; class Magnoliopsida; order Alismatales; family Araceae; genus Colocasia; species Colocasia esculenta. The sequence continues at coordinate 88,857,599 of CM024759.1, forward strand.
TGAACTTTAGGGCGATAAAGATTTGAACTTTTCCTTTTGATGCTAGTGCAGAACTAGCAGAGGTTCAAATCAATAGTTTTGAAGCTGGCGCAGACAAGCAGGTCATCAGAATGAAACCTGCATCATCAAATAAGATGTGTAAGTGTATTCAAGTATTCAAGACTTGTAAGGTTTTATCATCCGGAGATACCCTTTTAGATAAGGTAACAAGTGGACTCTGAATTCTATCCATCCAAACAAATACTATCTCCCAAGACATGGCTCGACCTGGCCATGTCTATAGTGACATCCCTCACCCTTTGTTAGTTCAATAATGTCTGAAGCAACAAATCTTCTATCCTGTCAACCAGTCACACAGAAAATTTGGGTATTATGGGTGATCAAGTGATATTAGATTTTAAATTCTCTAAATTTCGCACACCCCCTCCAATTTATTCCAAAGGTACGGTGCCTGCAATCTGGGTTCTATACTGGAGAATATCTTGAACCTTAAAATGATTAATATTGGATTCTATTAGATTGTTTATGGTGGGAATGGAAGGATGGAGGACCATAAACATCGGTGAGCATTGATAACAGGTAACGGGAACAACTGAGAGTTAGAGAAAATATCCTCTGCACTTAGTGCATTCACTGGATTCTTGTCCCTTTTCTTTCTCTGAAAGTGGTTGATGTGCATTTGCAGGAGTTAAAGGAGTCAAGAAAACAAATGCTAACCTGATTTGCAGCAATAGCAGGGGAGGCGGCAGTCATTACCAAGGTAGCAAGTAGGCCACAAGCTATACTTTTCAGTTCCTTGGATGAAGAGTCACTTACTAAGATCTTCTTGGCTACTGGTGCTGCACTAAAAAAAATGTACATTAGTACCTATGTGTAATGCTTCGTATTGCTTTACTTCTGAAAGATGGAATAGGAAGACACATTAGTGTGAGAAGCACAACTATTCAGCCGCCACCCGTTACAAATTAGGCTTCTCTGTAGATTACATCAGTGCTACAATGATTAGGAATGAGGTAAAAGTTATGCTTATAAAACATAGGCCTATTCCACTATAGACAATCATTTGATTTGGACAGTCAAGTTTCTCCAACATTAGGTCACAGCACATGGTTGCATTCTTGGTTGTTTACAGCATGTCTGTTTGTTTATCTGTAAGCCAGTATATAAGAGAGCGGATATTGGACAAAATCTCTCATTAGTCGGAGACAAGATAAAAGATATGCTTAAATAAAGCAAGTCCAACCGGCTGCTAGATGGCACAGCTCAACATGATATTAGAGCTAGGTTACATTCAAGGCACCCATAAGACTCACCTCCAAGGTCAAAGATCCATTAGTCCAGGTTCCTAGGCCAACAGAAGACCTAGGCATGCGGAGTGACGTTAGAAGCTAAAGAGCCATAAGCGATGCCTATAACACATGGTTGGACACTAAATAATAAGATTTAAGCCTACCTTGTTGAGCATTTGAGATGCATGCGGTGACACTAAGGTGTAGACCGCGTTTGGTTCTGTGGAAGCCATTTATACGGCTCTCTCTCTGATTCTTGGATTATAACAAAAGCTCTAAAGTGAAAAGGTGTCCTTGACTGGGTATCAACCTAACATAGGAGAACTGGATCTTCCAAGATCTTCCAATTCAGCACTTAATGACTAAGAGTAGAGTTGGGCAGATATTATTCAAGCACATATTTTACATTCTTCTTACCAGTGCGGGCCCATTATCTGCCATTCAGCAGGAGCAGATTTCTAACGTCTGCAATTAGCAAGATCCTCTAAGAGATCCACCTTGGTACGTAGAAAACCCAATAGACATACAGCATTGTCATTTAAATATGCAAGAAATGTAGCTTATGGGTTGAATGGACTGCTTCTGATTCTAAGCCAGCCTCCACGGAGGCGAACAATAATTCGACTGATCAAATTAACTTGGGCTTTATCACTGAAAAATGACTCTATATAGGAAGCCAAATCGACAGAAAACCGTACCTAGTAATGGACCCAGTGAGGGGAGGAAGAGGAGAATTTGAATCACCTGCAGAGCAGCGGATCCGGAGCTGCGGGTGAGGTCCAGGCAGTCTCGGGAGGCCGAGGCGTCGGACCGACGAGGGAGGAGAGCAGTGGAGAAGGTAACAGCTGCGGGATAGTGGAAGGGTCGCCATTGCCGCTCTCCTCTGTTCTGGGGCTTCCGCTCGCCGCCTCCGTCTTCGTCTAAAATCGTGCGGAGCGCGCCGTCTTATTGCCGGGCCTTCGCTTATCTTATCCGGACGCGAGCGTACACGTGGCACGCCCAGATACAAAAGGATAAGAAATTCGTGCAATGTGGTGCATTACGCCAACCCAATGGCCGTGGTTAAAGCGTAAATAGAAGCCCGCAGTGACACAGGCACTGTTCACGGCGCACAGGAGGCAAACGGCGCCGCTCCACGGAGGACGGGATGACAGAAAGGTGTCCCAACTATAATACACAGCGGCGGGGCCCATCTTTGTATGTGTTTCTCCAATTTTTGTGAAAGACACATGACAAGTATTATATTTTTAGTAATTGTTAATTAATAAGATTACTGTCTTCCAATTCACCTCATATTTATTATAAGATATTTCTTACAATAAGTATTTTATTTTTATCTCAATTGAAGAATTAATTGTTCTTTCTTAACTTGAAAAGTATGATTTTATTTTGTTTTGAATGAACAAATAAATTTATAAAGAGTGGAATAAATGGAAAGAAATGCAATTATATTCTTTTCAAGTTTGACATTCGTAGAATGTGGATGGGATTGGGGTTCAATGGGTAGTCTATTATCGATGTCATAACTAACTAGTTACATTGCTCTCCTTTCTATACGTAGTATCAAAAAGGGAGAAAAAAACTCATAATCAAATCAGATATTATAATTAATTTGAAACAACCCATTTTCATATTTTTTTTCATCGACCAACATTGACAACTCTCATATGAGAAATACTACTTGCCAGTCGAAAACATCCACCTTCCCCTGCATGCAAACACAAATAATTGACAATAAAATCCATCCGCTTATATCTATAGATAGTTATTTTTTTGGCGAATAAGAAATATATTTTAAATAAGAAATATTTATTGCACAAAGGGACAAGAGTCCGCTTATGTAATCTGGGCACACCGCGAGATGCGACGTGAACACCTTACCCACGTGGCACATAAACCGCCCAATCACAGTCTGCTTTTTGTAAGATGGGGCAATATGCCCCTCTTATAAAAAATTTTTCTCTTCTTAGATATGCTAAAACCTAACCCATCCTAATTAAGTTTAGAGGGCCCGGAACCAGGCCTGTCCTAGGTTTATAGGGCCTTAAGAAGGGAGGATATTGGTTTTTGAATACAGAGAGCCAAATGTACCATGAGATTAATCACAAATGTAATCATGTTATAAGTAGAGTTGCAAAATACTATCCTTACTTGCATATTAATTAAAAGCATTCTTATTAACTGCAAAGCATAAAAATACTCGCGGAGATTAGTTTTAGTATGGAAACACATAGCAATACATAATAGAGGAACATTTTTGCATTCATATTTACATAACAGAGTCATTTTTGAACTTGCATTCATACAATACAGCTAATTTTTACTAATATATCAAGACAATTAAATTATTTTAGCTCGGTTATATTTTCAAGTTGAGTTAGATAACAACATTCAAGGGTAGAAACATTTTTACACATACAAAGGTTATAGCCAATCAGTATATAAATCTAGGAATGTATATTCACAATGACAAACGTGAGCGAGTTCTTTTGGAAATCTATAACTATATATAAGAAGAGACACTTTTTTTTTTTCGTCCGGTTCAACTTTTGTTAGTCCGGTTCACTATTTAATTTTTCTAACGTGGCCGGTTCACTCTTTAAACGTACAAATCTCACATTTAATTTTCGGTTTATTTATCTGGGTGGAGGAAACGTTTAGCCTTTGCCCGGTTTACATTTACTCATTTTACGTTTAGCCTTTGGTCCGGTTTACATTTAGTATTTGATTTATATATCACTAAACATTACATTGGCCTTTGATTGCCCCTTCCAATTCTTATCCTCCGTTTTCTACCTCGCATGTCAAGGTCAGTTACGACTGTGTTTTTTGTAAACAGTTTTATTCGGAGGGCAGTCTCTAGCTCCTCCACCGTGTTGCAGAGCATGACGTTGAACTGCAAAGAGAGCACGAAGTGCCGCCAGAGGAAGGTCGACCACGGGTCATCGCCATCAGCGGTGCGCATATACTGGGACATGTGCGACCGCCGGAACCGGTAGCTGTCTGGGAATCCATCTCGACGTGCAGCAGGTGCTGCCAGAGAGAGCAGACGGCTGCGGTGCCGTAAGCCCCGCACGTGGTGATGGTACAGAGGAAGACGTCGGCCTCCCTGGCCACCTCGATGGTCCATTCGAAGAAGACATCAGCGATGATGCAGGCTTGAGGCCGCTCGTCCCGACGGTTGACGTCAGAGACAAAGCGCTCGAAGTGGGGCGGAGGGACTCGGAGGCGTGGCAGAAGCGGATGATGTCGGGGCCGCGGAGGGAATCGGTGTTCTCGATGTCTGGGGGCAGGCCGTGGTCGGCGCTGCGAAAGGGGATCTCCCTGAGGAGGACGTTGTCAGAGCCTTCCAGAGGGAGTACCGAAGACCGGAGGGTTAGGGCGTTGAGTGGAGTGGTGAGGAGGGTGATGGTGAAGCCACCAGGCTGCCAGCGTTTGATGAGCCAAGCCAGGGACAGGAAGGGCCGGAAGTGTCCCTGCACCATGAACAGGGAGCATCAGGATTTGCTAGGTTAATTTGGAGCACTTGCTTATGTTACTGGTTCTTATTTTTCTAGATACATGTCTGAGTTCTACAAGTACTTGGAAATGGGCCTGCAAATTTTTTAGGAATACCAGGTTTGTTCTATTTCAGTTGGAGTTGTTGGAGACATATGTCGCGCATTGGATGAGAAGCTTCTTCCATTTTGTGATGGCATAATGAGCCAGCTTTTCAAGAACTTATCTGACTCCAGGCTTCAAAGATCTGTCAAGCCTCCTACATTCACATGCTTTTGGGGATATAGCACTTGCCATTGGTAATAAATTTGAGAAGTATCTTCCCCACGTTATACCGATGTTGCGGGGGGCAGCAGAGCTTTGCTCCCATTTTGATCCCCAGGATGAGGAAATGCTTGACTATGGAAACCAACGTAGGACGTGCATATTTGATGCCTATTTAGGTATATATTTCAAGGATTCAAGAGCTCCAAGCCAGATCTTATGATGCCCTATGTGGTTCATGTCCTGCAGCTCATAGATGTCGTGTTTAAAGACAAGAATGGGTACGCGCACTGTCAACGTTGTTAGGAGCACATATTGCCAACAAATCCATTACCTTGATCTAACCTGAGCATTTATATTTGAATTGTAGGGACGAAGGTGTGACCAAGGCTGCAGTTGTGGTGATGGACGATCTTGTTGATGTACTTGGTCCAAATATTAGTATAATGTTGTTCAAGGATCGAACGTTTCATACGGAGATCCTGGGCGAGTGTTTCAGATCTGGTGATGCCCAGCTTAAGGAGACAGCAACATGGACCTAAGGTATGCTTGGTCGAGTGCTGGTCTCGTGAGGTCAGACCATTACGCTCGGTGTTCAGAATTCTATGGTTATACCTTTCTAAGTGTCTGACATTGCAAGAGCTGGGTGTATACGAGCTACCCCCAACCTAATGCCCTTGTAAACTTGCATCCGTTTGTAAAATTGATGTCATTTGTCTGCATACACACAAATGGATGTGGGCTGTGGTGTTATGGATGTGGACTATTGTGGAAGGTATCTATCTTATGCATCGATTAGTTCATGATCTTCGGTCATGAAGGTTCTTCTGGAATCAAAATTTCCCACTCACTTCTAACATGATTTTTTTCTTCTTCAGTTTAAGTAGTATTTCTCTTTTGGGAAGATGATATAGGATTTTGTGCCATCTCATTTAAGGTATTATCCTCACCGTTGTATTTAATTTAAGTAGTGGCTCAATGATAAAGTTTAACTCTTACCGACAATATATTTACAAAATATTCTTCTCACCTGAGAAATACTGTGGCTCTTGTTCTACCCATCTCACTTTTAATGAATTGCCATTAAGAGGAGCATAATGTGTCTAAGAAACTATACTTACATGTTAAAGTACTTGTGTGAAAGAATGTAAATAGAGGGTCGAATAAGTTTTATAAATATTTTTTTCTTGATCCAAGTTAGAACAGAGTCGGCACTCATAATTGAAAAAAATTCACTCTCGCTACTTCTGACGTGCTATGCTCAAATTACAATCTCATATATTCTATCTTATATTCTTTATATTACAATAGATACTCTTATATTAAAGAAAAATTACTCCACCTATACAGATCATGTTTTGTATCAAGATAGATCGAGAATAGAATAAAAATATCTTCAAAATTTTGAAGATATTTTTAAAATTTTGAGACTATCATCAGTTTATTCTCGATCTATTTAATACCAAATAATCTCTCAAGAAATAACACAGTCAAGTGGTAAAGGTTAGTAAAATATTCTGTTGAACAATAAAATTTTAGATATGTTATACTAACATAATATAAAAGATTCTAGATGTATACGTGTTATCATTTTTTAAAATCTTAAGTTAGTGAATCGTATGTGTTTACTTAGAAACATGAATTCTATATGGTAAATTAAAACTGCGGATCTTATATATGAACAGATAAATTCACAAAAGTATCTATTGTAAAGGTGTCGGGTCACCACCACTTCATTGGTTGTTGGTTCGTATTCCTTACTTCAAATGTCTTCATTTTTTAGGGAAGAATAAATATATCTAAGTCATAACAATGAGAATTGTTATATATTATCTTCTATTCTGGATGTGTACTGCCACAGCTGGGCCTCCGTAATAATACATATTTATAGATTTTTTTCTTTCCAACCATGTTGCTATATAGTATGAGAAAAGTTTATAGTGCACTTGACTTTTATGCTTTACACTTGTACTTCTTGTTTCTCATTGGACAGATGTATTGTGTCATTTTTTCATTGGCCAATGAAAAAGAAGAAACACAAGTGCAAAGTGTAAAACTCAAGTGCATTGTAATTTTCTCATATAGTATTAATAGTATAGGATATCTACTTTAATTTGAGTTCATTTTTCATCTTCATCTTGTGTACCTAAAAATTTAATTATTGATATGTAATCAATTACTTACTCAAAATCAATATACAATTTTATTGAATCTTTTACCGTTTATCTAGAATGTATACATGCATTACCATGTCTACGTGATTATAATGTATAGATAGTATACATTATTTAGTCAAAAAAGACTATATTATTTACATGTATATATGTGTATATATAGACATTTGATTGTTATAAAATATTAGAGTATATTATGAAAATTGTTGGAAGTGATAAAATCCGAAGGATTCTACATCATGGAAGAATTAACCATTTTATAAAAATTTTACATTTCAAATATTACATTATAAATATATTATATTTTTTAGATTATCAAAATAACCATAAAAATACAAATAATCAATACATAGATATCTTGTTATCAGGAAAGTTATTGGCAAATAAACATCTGTTGATCAATTAAAAGATTATATCATATATCATATAGGTAGCATGTGTCAAAATAAATCTGTTATTTTGAATGTTCTAATTGACTAGAATTAGAAGAAGAAGTTAGGTAAAATAATTGACAATACTAAAAATAAATAAATAACATAAAACCAATTGCTATGAGCAAATAATTAACTTTTAAACCTGTTGTCAAGTTAAATATTTCCTTTTAATTGAATAGATATTCTTGATCAAATGTCTTATCCCAATAAATCATGGCAAGTATATTTATTTACTATGATGTCTTATCCCAATAAATCATGGCAAGTATATTTTATTTACTATGAGTAGAATTGCTGTTATAAAATCTGATGTGGTTGCTCCGAGGTGGTTGGAATCTAACTATGACAACTTTTAATTTTAAAATTTATATCCACATATCATTTAACTCTTATCTCTCTTATATTTATCTTATATTTAGTATGATTATTCAATTTCTCAATGTAAAAAAGGACAATTGTTAAATTTATTTAAAAGAAAAGTATTCAAAATAAAATTTATATTTTCTTATTTATTTCTATAAATATATGAAAATTTATTTTTAATTTATTTTAATAAGTATACTACACGCGCGTTTCTTTAACTAGTTATCTCAAAACCGAAACTCATATTATGACACCAAACAACCCAAGAAAAAGATCGTTGAAATATTGTGCCAAAGAGTTGATCCTATGCTGCGTTTAAAGGAGAAACGTTTATTAATCGACTGAGTTGTTCTGAGCAAAGTGGGGGTCAACTGTCGTGATAACAGCAGGCCTCACATCCGATGTGACAACAGGCGTTGTTCTGTCAAGTCTCGACAGAACAATAAGCAGTTCTGTTCAACGAGAATAGGCCTATAGTACACATCAAACTCGGGTTTGAACACAGCCCGAGAGGATATTTATGAATTAATCTAAAACAAATTTAAATAACTTCGAAGTGTATTATAATGATATACACTACATAAACATAATGATGAGATCACACCTGAATAGATCTTAATCATACATTTATGTAGATCAGCACAATGCAGAGACAAGCTTAACCATGAGATACCTGTGGGAAAAGGATGAAATATTTGAGATACACGATAATCTTAAATCTTCATTCAAATGTACCACATACAGAACGGGGTTTACAAACTAACTAGGTTGGACTACAATAACTTCCGTTCAAGCGAGGCTAATAACATTATTTTACCATACCCTTCACCCCAGTACTGACCGCATTACCTTATGATATCCATGTCGAATCGCTGCATTGAATGGTTGAAGTTAGATCCTAAAACATTTAAGGAAATTATTAATCAAATGATCAGATGTCTCTATATGAATGCACCACAGAATGAAATATACTGCATAAACATATACTAAGGTGCCATTTGAAATGGAGGTAGAAAAAATTTTGAAACTCTAAATCTTTGATTAGATGTGTGGCGTTTTCAAACATGTCACCCTTGCTTCGATTTACGTGTGCAGCAATTTTCTCATTTTAAAGAGAGATAGAGAGAGGCGGGCTGGCGCAGGGAAGCGGTGAGACTACTGCTTTCGGTAAAATTCCGGAAAATAAGTGAGAGGCAAAGAGAAGAGTCGTGTTTTATGAATTTTTTTCCTTTTTTTTTTAACTTTCGCACACCTCGTCGCCCGCGCGCCAAAAGCTGCGAGGTGGGCGGCGAGTACACCGATTTGAGATTCTGCGAATTTTTTCTTTTCAAAAAACAGTAACAAACGCTACCTAAGCCGGTATCTAGAACTTTGCTGCATATTTTGCAGCCCAATAAAACTACAAACTTTAATCTCACTAGATTAAAGTAAGATTGATAATATTTGAAAGCAAGAAAATCCCCAAAAAACATACAAGAGAACCGATGCCATTTTTTTCTCTTTATATCTCATTCAAATGATATGACCAATAGAAATTGAATTTCTGAGTTTACTTTGTATGAAAAATGTACATGATATATTACTCATACATCATACTTGTGGAGGCCATTTCTAGCCTCTTAGGCCCACAGGCCTGTCGCAGCCCGCTAAGGCCCATCATGACCCATCAAAGCGCCAGGGCTCCAGTCATTGAGCCATGTGTCCTCAGGTTCGGCTCAAAACTTCCGAACACGTTCTGGCCACCAAGACGTCCAAGGGTCCCCAAGGGTGGTCTCTAGATGCCCTGCAGCCTGTTCGATCAAAGGTGTGGCCTACCGAACAGAGCCTGCTCGAAGCACATCACGGCCCTATCACCACAGCTGTGCTTCTGAGTACTAGTCACCGAACAGCCAATCAAGTAACCGAGCAGACCCCTGCACGGTACCTTTCGACCAAAAGGCCCGGGGCAACTCTTCGCCTTCTGGCGGCAATTATCGCAACGACGCGACATGCGCCCCCTGGCAAAAGGGTATTAAACACGCAAGATCCCAACAGGCGTCTCAAGCGAACAATTGCCCGTCTAGGAACCTGAACCGACGCGCCCTTCCAGCCATCATTGAAGTAGATAGCGCCTGAACCCTTCGTCTCCTTCGTCTATAAAAGGCATAGGCAATCCCCATGCAAAAGTACGAGACCTTCGACACACACACTCGCCCATGCGCGAAACACACACAAGCGAACATTCCTTTCCTGTCTTCGTCTACAATCCAACCCGACTTAGGCGTTGAAGGGTTCCCCCCGGTTCTTCAATCGGGTCCCCCTGATCAGTTTTGGGTTTTGCGGACTTTCGTCCGCTCCGACGACCGTCTTCCCTCTCTTCCCAGTGGAAGCCCATCGGCCCAGGCCCGAAAGAGAAATCACATCCACATTTTTGGCCCCGTCTGTGGGAACGAATGAGAAGCCATACGCCCTACCCGAGCGTCTCATCTTCATGAGACCCGCACACTTTTATCCTCATCAGGAGGGCTGTATAGAGATATATTTTAGTCCCACATTGAAAGATAGTGAGAACAAGTGTATGTTTATCAGCAAGAATCTCACCTCTTCTCCTAAGAGGGACCTTTTAAAGGACAAAACCCCAAGCATGAGAACAATACCTCTTGAGAGGCACACTTAAATCACGTCACTTCATTGACGCCGTCTGTGGGAACGAATGAGAGATCATGCGTCCTACCCGAGTGTCTCATCTTCATGAGATCCGCACACTCTTATCCTCACCGGAGAGACTGTGTAGAAGTATTCTTTAGTCTCACATTGAAAGATAGTGAGAACAAGTGTGTGCTTATCAGCAAGAGCCTCACCTCTTCTCCGAAGAGGGCCTTTTTAAAAGACAAAATCTCAAGCATGAGAACAATACATCTTGGGAGGCACACTTAAATCACGTCTCTTCAATACTCATAAGAGAAATAATATGTCACTGTACTTGCCTAGTGTAGCAAGTATATTTAAATTAAGATGACAACTTGAGTGACGTCAACATAATGTCACGGGGGTTGTCACGTGAATAAATAGATAGAAGAAACAATAGGCAATGGTGATTAACGACCAATAGTCGACGATGGAGGCCAGCAACTAACGATCGATAGCGGCCAATGGCAACGGCAGGTTGCAGCAACACGGTAGAATACAAAGTCAACATTTTACAGTCAATGATTATACTTTAAAGTCTAAAATTTATATTTTAGAGCCTAAAATTATTAATAAAATTTAATCGATATTTTTAAATCTTAAGAGTAATATTTTGGAACCCAAAATTTACTTTTTGAAGTTCAAGATTTACATTTTAAGCTCGATCACAGACTATTGGCCGCATCAATCTGCGCCGCCACCTGCTAACCTGTGTAGCATCCAACGTGGCAACAAACAAACACCACCACTAAACTTGTAAGTGCATTAAACTTATATGATATATCGACCCAGATATGGACGAGGGGAGAAGTACAATCCGTATCAAACATAGAACTCTAAACCTACTTTTTTTGGGGGTAAGTTGAGGAATATCACTCCAGCAATCAAGTCAGTTCTTACAAACCAAAATACAGATTCCTTCCCTTAAAGTCCGGGAGGAAAGGTAAACCCCCAAAAAAAAATCTGCTAAAGCACAACCACTGACCAAAAAGGAGAAAAACATCGAGCAAAACAAAGAAACCATCCCATAACTTGTCCTCAAGGCAAATTCTTTCCGGTTCCTGTGGCAGAGCAGAAACCCATGTCGTATTGAATTTGGCTTTTCTCGCTTCTTTTACCAACCAATCCGCTGGCCTGTTGCCTACCCTGTTAAATGGGTGATTCTAACTCCTTTCCATTTCTTTATGTTAGGTAGTTAGCAGGTGTTAGGCAGCAGGGTAATATGGTTGGTTAGAATTAGTTGAAAAGGTTAACTGTTTTAGTTAGTTGTTAAGGGTGACTCACTAAACAGTGTGGTGTAGCTCCCAACAACATGTATTCTTCTATAAATAGAAGATAATGGAAGGCCCAAGGGGTCATGGCGAATTTGGTTCAGAATCCCCTATCTCCAAGCTCTGTTCTCCATTCTTCCTCTCTTGCTCTTCTTTACATATCCTCCAACATCTTCTGTAGAATAGGTAGGCTCTTCTTCCATCAAAACTTCCCTAAATATTGTGTAGTTTAGGTAGCTTGTCACAGATCAGTATCGTTCTTGCTCGGAGTATGCAGAACAGGGGAAATGGTCTATAACACTTTAGGTCCCCTGCTGCATTAGATAACAGATTCCTGATTTCTTGAGATACTTTAGTGGTATCTTTTAAAGCCTTCACAACCATGTTGATATCACCTTCTATCCAAAGGCTATAAATTTCCATCAAGAATTCCTGCCTAGCCATTGCTATAGCCTTCACCACAGCCCCGGATTCCTCCTTCATATTAGAGTATCTAGTGCAGAACACATTCGCAGCCGATAACACTTCACCTCTCTAATCTCTGACTATGAATCTCAATCCCGCTTGAATACCTGCCACTGAAATTTTGGATGATCCATCAACATTAATTTTAATCCAGCCCTTCTCAGGTTTCTGCCATCTTGTGATTCTCTTGCCCTCATTAAGATGGTTAGCATTGCTAATTCGCCCATTTACCATATTTATGCCAATAGTAGGATTAGGCCAGGTGTTCTTGTTGGCAGCCAGGAAACTCTTTGCTCTGCAAATGATATTCCTCAACGACATTTTACTTGTGTAGTTTCCATTTCTGAAAATCTGATCATTCCTATCTTTCCCTATTATGTCCAGGGTGATTGCAATGATAGCCTTATATTTAGCAGTTGCCAACTCGCCCTTCTGCCCTTGTAAGCATAAATTCCAGATGTCTTTTAGACACTGAAGACAAGAGTCCCATCTAAAAAGTAAGGCTAATTCTTCCCAGATGAAAGAAATTTTCTTACAGTTAACTAGGGCATGATCTGCATCTTCCACTTCAAGATGGCATCTCCCACAAATTGTATTAATCTGCAGATTGCAATGAGCTAAGTAGTCTCTAGGCCGCAATCTTCCCCACGCATTTTTTCATAGAAATAGTTTAATTCTGTGCATAGCTCGCCAATTCCAAATCTCCATTCAGTCGACAAGTTGCTCCCTTTCCTCCACCCTTAACGACCTGATGGCTCTATATGCTGATTTGGTGGTGAAGAAACCCTGGTGCCCGGGGGCCCAGAATCTCTCATCATCCCTGCTGCAGCCCATTGTAGGTAAATGAAGAATAAACCACACAAGTTCAGGTGGAAAAATGGATTGCAATTATGAAAAATTTTCAGTGCCCTTCCTCATCTAGAAAACCTGCTAGCTTAACATCTTCAGACATCAGCTCACAATTGAAAATCCACGGCCACTTGTTTAGACCTCTACCTTGAACCCACCCATCTTCCAACAAGTTGATCCTGTTCCCTGTCCCAGGAATCCATCCAAAGGGTGTTCGTATCTATTATACTCGGCTGATATTCACTTCCAAATGCCTGACTTTGAAATTGTTTCGTATGATTTGTCCATCTCCCCATTTCTCAAGTATTTATCTTTGATCAACTTGCATCACTGACCCCCCCGACCCCTAAGAATGTTGAAAGCCAACTTAAGGATGAGAGCACAATTCAAATCTTGTAGGTCTTTAATGCCTAAGCCCCCTCTGACTTGGTTCATTTTCAAGCTTTCCCAATTAACAAGGCATAGGCTCTTGGTTTCCTGGCTTCCTCTCCATATAAATTTTCTGCAGATATCTTCAATCTTCTTTAGCTGATAGGCTCTGAAATTTGTGACAGCCATCCAGTAAATAGGCTATTTGTACTTGAGGCAGACAATATCCGCCCACCCTAGGGTGAGCACTAAATGCGACTCTACTCATAATGTGACCAACAGGAGTTTAACGAGACTCCACGAGCACTGACAGTTTGCTTGATGCCTTGCCAAAAGAAGGGCCCATGGGCCATAACACCTACTGGAAGGGAAGAACACACCCTATCCACAATCTGGGATTTCTCACTATTCGCCACGAAGTTGCCAGAGAACTCCTTACTACTGGGAAAGTAAGAATTTGGTTCCCATAGGAAAAAGGGTATCGTGAGTTGGGGTCTCTCAAAAACTTGGCGCAAATACGACCGTGCTACATTCCTATCATGAAAAAAGAGTTTAGTTTAAATATTTTGAATTTGAAATTCTCACACGAAGATCAGCTGATTAGGGGATGTTCCTGGCACTCGAACAGCTGTATCTTGGTACTGACATCATCTCGGTGCCATGGTTGAGGACAAAAATCGGTAAGGGCCACAGAGAAAGTAAATGATACCATACTGATTCTTATCTACATTAACTATAATTTCGAGGTTTCATGTCTGCGTTCCTATGGTTGCTTGAAGATGAGTCCAAAAGAAAATGAGCAGCATGAAACTCACGTACTATCCGCACTTTATATATATATATATATATATATATATATATATGTTGGTGGTTTGAAGGTTTTTAAAAATAGTAGAACTCGCTCGCAGTGAGGAGCCTGAAAAATTCTCGGAAGACACTTCCATGCAGTTGAAGTGAGTTCTACTCTCTTCAGCTGTTATATTGTGAAAGCATATACTTTCCTAGTTACTTCATAACAGTCGGTTACCCAATCAAATATGAAAACTGACGTTTTGAAAGTGAAGCTATCATACTTTGAACTCACTTGTGAGGAATTCACTTTCATAAACTCACCTCCAATGGAATTGGAAGTGAGTTAGCTTACGCCTAGCCATAGGGTTTTAAAATAACGTAAAACATGATCTACCCATTCTGGAAGAAAAGGCAGGTGTCTTGGAGGACATGGAAGGTTGGATGTTCCCTTTCAAGAGAGCAAATCAGAGTATCTAGCATGCAACAGCCAGAAAGCAAGGGACGCTAACTCAGATCCATACCATCCCAAATGCTTCTGATCTGAACTGCAAGAGCGAGAATGCTTTTAGATCCATCTCCTCCAATTGCTTATGCAAGAACGTGTAAGTGGGTCTGTCGTTATCCTGTCCTCTTCTCTTTGGTTTGTGGCTCTGCAGAGAAATGTGAAGAAAAAGGGAATCCGATGAGCATTTGATTCACTTTGGTATTGATCCAATGGAGTTGAAGCGAGAAGAATGAACGGATCGACAGAATCTGGGCAGAATCTTCAAATGGATTGCAGAGAGGTAGTGCAAACAGAGAGTATTCATACTTGAGATAAGGGCTTTGGGCCTGCTCTTGAACAGAATCCTGTGCCGGATGATCCCGATGACTTCCAGCTCCGTCTTTGGCGGCGGTGCTCCATCCAGCGCCTTCTCCTTCCTCTTCCTCAAAACCAGAAGTGGCTTCTTCAGCGTCATCTTCGTCCCGGAAAGCTCGTGGTAGCCAACAGTGAAGGTGTAGTTGGCCTGGAGGATCAGAGAGAGGCGCGAGAGCTGATGAGAGAGGTACCGAAGGAAACCCCGAAGAAGCACTCACAGGAAGACGACCCCATGGACGCTGAGCCAAGGCCGACCTGCGAGGTGCAGCAGAGGCGCCCGATCTCGAGGTTCTGGATCTGGTTCCCCACGGAAGGGTGCGCTTCCACCACGCCCTGGAGCTCCACTATGGCCCACTCGGGGCAGTCGCCGGCGCCGCAGCTGCACTTGACCTGGATCTGCATGGCGTCCTCTCGGCCTCGAGTTTCTGAGCCGGCTTGCAAAGGAGATGAAGGGAGCCCCTCTGTGGAGCTCCCCATCACCTTATTTGAAGTTTCCCGCCACCGGAGAACAGGAGGCGGGAAATGTCACACGTGCCATTCCAGCGTGGCTCCGTGACCAGAGAGACTTTACCATCCAATCTAATTCTGATAAAAATTATAAAATTCGAAAACCTATTTAACCACCAAGAGCAAATCAAATTCGAATTCTGATATATCCGATAAATTATCGAAATCAGATATTTGATTTTTAATTTTTTATTGTCAAATCCAATGATATATAATATATAATATATTATCTAAATGTTTAATCATCAAACTTTTTAATTTGAATTTTCAAATTTATTTATATTTAATAAGATAAATTAATTAGGAGCCTTTATTAAATGTTTGATTTATTTTCTAGTCGATAGAATTATAACTCATTATAATAAATGTTATCTTATATTACAGTATACGTTAAATTATGTTACAGTAAAAACTTCTTTATTATAGCCAAGACTCCTAATTAATTTATCATATTTAATATTATCTAATTTTTAAATATTATTTTCAATAATTTAAAGAAATAATTCAAATACGAAAACTGTTATTTCGAATCTAATAATTTTCAATAATTCTTATCAAATTCAAATACTAAAACAATAATTTCCGTATCCAACTTCAATACATTTACATCTTTAATAAACATCAACATGCAAAGAAAAACAATAAAATAAGAGAGAAAATGCAGCAACGGTCCATTGTCTTTGCCACCATTAATTAAAGATGAGAAATACAACAAATGTTGCAAATTCAATAAGAATTTATCGTCTAATCTCTTAAGATTAGGTAATCATGACATAGAATATTATGAGGTGACAAACCTCCATTAAATTTGAAATATTTGTTACAAACTAATGATTTACACCAATTATTCTCATCAAAGATTGGATGGTAAAGTCTAATGCCATGATTGGGTAGCGGCGCTACTAAACCTAAAAAAGTGGGTAAGTTTAGAACCAAACTCCTTTCGTCATCATATGGTCCAAACTCCAAATAGTAGTGGCAAATAAAATTGTAATAAAAAAATGTGGCTACCTACAGTTCCTCGGGAAGGAAAGAGAGATGGCAGGCGAGAAGGCCGCGCGCGTTCTTGCGTGCTTCCGACAGCGAGGAGGAACATTGTTGCCCTTCTCGGATCGTGCGCCTTCGCTTATTTGTTCCTTGCAGGAATAGTAAGACTTTTGGTTATTATTATAATATATAAAACAGCGCTGTGTGGGGGAGGCAGGAGTTGGAGAGCGTGGAATAAGGAGGAAGCGATTCCAACTGCTTCACCATCTCCTCCACATCCAGCCTCCCATCGGATCCTCGACCGGGACGAGCAGCCGCCGTAGGAGGGGAGGGTTTCTGTCTGATTGGCTGCCGGAGAAGGAGAGCGAAGATGCCGCGGGGGACGCTGGAGGTGCTCCTCGTCGGGGCGAAGGGCCTCGAGGACACCGATTTCCTCAGTAACGCCCTCATCCATCCTCTCTAGCTCACATGTTTCTTCGTTCGTTCTTCTCCTTCTTTTGCGTTTGCCAGATGAAGCATGATCTGGTGGCTGATCTGAACTGTCTATATTTGTTCTCTTATATTTCTGAACTGTGTCTTGGTTCTTCTGGTTGAGACATGAATTCCCCTCTGCCGATCGACCTGTGGATTTATCTTATTCATGTTAAGTGCGCTAGACCGGGAAAGAATTTCCATTTCCAATAAGGGTAGTGGGGGCACTTGGGAAAAAAAAAAGGGGAGGGAGGGAATCCGAACCTGTCCATTGCTAGCTAAGGCTACAATGTAGCATGTCGATCTCTGTCTCTAATCTCTAACGAAGGATCGATCTTATTTGAATCTGTTCTCCATGCTTTCTCATTTGTTCACTCCTCCTTTTGAACGGCAATTCGACAATATGCTCATTTTCTGGTATGGCAATGTTGCTGACAATATGGTCCCCGTCTGCAAGAGCCAGGAAAGTCATAATTCGATCGGACATATTCGATTCCATCATATCTCTGTACTTGTTGGTTTCTTCGATGGTTTCTTGGAATCATGTACAGTTATATAGTGTTATATGGAGGTCTCGATTTTCATCTTTCTCGATCAATTATCCATTTCATGTGCTTATGACTCGGCCTTGAATTGTGTTTCACGTTCTCTCACTCCACATTTCGTAATGAAGCTCACGTATTATCTTTTGGTTGTGCTCATGTTAACTAGATAAGAAAAGGATCTAGTTGTTGTTTTTTTCCCTTACTGTCAAAGTTCTTTGACATTTCAAACAGAGTTTCCTCGGTTGAGAGTGACCTTTTGTTACCTATGAATATTAACTTGGTATTTCTGTCAAAACAGGTAAGATGGACCCATATGCAATCCTCAAATGCCGAACTCAGGAGCAAAGAAGCAGTATTGCATCAGGTGACTCTCTTGGATTATTTCTGATTGGTGTCTACTGTCTTCCAAATTTGAAATAAATTTTCTGTTGAGAAAATGCTATTAAATGCACAGTAATAATAATGCAAATGCGAAATGGCAGACTCTTCTTATCTCCTCCTTTTGTAAAATGTTTTTTTATAGGAGGTTTTTTGGATACTGACTTCATTGTGTCACTACCGATTTTGGGATTTGAATTTGCCGTGCTGTACATATGGAAGGCGGTTTTCTTCTTTTATTAGTACTAAGTGTGCCGGTTTTCTGTTAAAGGCTGCGTGGATAATGTTATTCAAGATCTAGAATCCTATATTACTCATCATTTAAGATGAGTTTATTTGTTTAGATCTAACTTGGCCATACTTTTGCCATATATAATGTCAATGATAGGAGATCCCGCTGCTGGTCAATTTCAACTAGCATTGCCTAGGGGCCTTGCCATCCTTCTCTTGAATGACTCTTTGGGCAGGGTTCAAAATTCGACCGCAAAAATTGCTTTATGGTGAACCTTTTCCTTTATTTCATAATGAGACTGCCACAATTTAGGGTGTATTGTATCATATTGTCATCAATACAGAAAGAGCGCCAAACTTATAGGGATGCTGATAAGGCTAACAGTCAGCAAAAAATTTATTCAAAACATAGGAGTTTGGCTTTCCTAAGCTGACATAGTTGGTATTAAGGAGAACTTCCACCACACCATTTCAGCACTCGGACAGACTTGGACAGCATTTAGGCAAGATGTCTTCTTCATAGGTGAAGGGACCTGGTATTACGGTGCATGAAACAGCACTTAAAAGTGTAAACTTGATGTAAGTGGTCAACCATGATATTTCACATATATCGGTTGACCTTTTGAACGTGGAGTGCGAAGAGCTTCCAAGAGGAGTAAATGACTCTATCAAATATAGCACTTGTTTTCTCATCAAATGAATGCTTTCAAGCTGAAGATTCCCCTGACCCCACCTTCGTTGTTGATACAGGTAAAGGATCCAATCCCGAGTGGAATGAGAGTTTCATCTTTACCATTTCTGATCATGTTACCGACCTCACTATCAAGCTCATGGACAGTGATACTTTTTCGGAGGATGATTTTGTAGGTGAAGCAACGTGAGTACTCCATCCTTTTATTGCTGGAAGATACAAGTAGGCCCTTTTGAATATTAGCCCCACTAAGTAACAAAACCACTAAAATTAGCTAGAAAAGTAGAAGTACAAAGCTTTTTATCCATTTTTACACAGCCGCTAGCCATTTTCCATTGTTTTGCATAATCAAAATTTATATTTTAGTGAAATCCCATTTGTATCTTATCTTTATGTTTGCCGAAGATAATCTTTGTTCACTCTTTATGCTGGCACTGTTCCTTCAGGATTCCCCTAGAGCCATTGTTTATGGAAGGAAGTCTCCCTCCAACTATTTACAATGTTGTCAAGGACCAGGAATACCGTGGAGAGATCAAAGTTGGCCTGACCTTCAAACCAGAGGTATCTATGTGAATGTTCTCTGTGTTTGGCCATCCTTTGTACATTCCTTTTTTCTTTAATATACCCATGGTACCATCCACGTTTCAAAAAAAAATGCAATGTTGTCTGATCTTATTAATTGCTAATGTATATAAATACATAGATACCTAAATTCACCGAGGCATATTGTGCCAGTAAGGATCAAATGAACCTGCAGGCCACTGAATTTCATCTTTGTGCATGTTAGTCAGGAAGTCTAATTTTGACTATCTTTGCCTGAGTAGGTTAAAAGAGAACCATGACTATCATGTCTGTATGTGAAGAAAATGAAGATACGATTTGGAGGTCTTGCATGAGATTATGCAAATATTTTAAAATTTGCTTGTGCCATTTGAATTTTGGAATCTGCATCTCTTCGAGCATGAATTTCCTAGCTGTTTTTATATTAGATTTCATATTTTTGCATGGAATTTCCTGATATTATGATATGTTTCATCTATTGTTGTCTTTTGATGTCCATACTTATTCCTCTTCCCACTACACTTTCCAGAGTTCAAAGCAGTCTATTGTGTTATGTTTATTGCAGACAAATGGTTAGATTCCTTTAGCAGTCACATTCCTCAAAAATTCGCACTTGCTTGTTCATGACTAAATATGTGGATCCATGACCATAGAAGAAAATGAATAAATGGTGCTCAATTTTAGCAGAAGAGTTTAGGATGTTGATCTTCATTTTCCATCATTGCTGTTACGATGCAGCTCCTTTGTTATCTTTTCATGGTTGCTGAAGATATCTTAGAAATGGTACACGAAATCTAGTTGCAGTGTTAATAAATCATGTGGATAGGGATTTCCTCATCGTCCACTTCTCTTATTGCTTTTGTCCTCCTAGCATCTGTTGACTAATTTTCTTGAATTACATTCTTCTTTCCTATTCTTTGTTTTGGTTGGAAAACTAGCCTATTACATCATCCTTTAGAAATTCCTTATGAACCTGCTTCTGGTAGGAATTGAACATATGACCTCATAATCCTGGAGTACATAGAAGATTAACCACTATGCCACTCCTTGAGTATCTCCTTTCCAATTCTAATGGACGAGTTTTCTCCTGTCATTCTATTTGCTACAGCTTTAATGTGACTGTTATTTCTTAACCAAAGTATGCCTCTCTTCACGCATGATTCTCAAAGTTAACTACAAGGAAACGTTTAATATGCATTTTATTCTCTGTTTCTCTCGATTCAAGTCGTGTTTGTCAACATAAATGGACGGTGACGCTGCTGGACATGCTGATAAGTCTGATGTAGCTACTGATTGTAACTCAAAAGTTAAGTTATGCATGTATGAGGTATCCGACCAAAAAACAATGTTTGATAACGTGTTGATCCACAGGAATATAGCACTCAAAGTTATGAGGAAGAGAATTTCGGGGGATGGAAGGAATCTTCATGAGAAGGTGAACTATTTACTTCACGCTATTGCCAGAAGTCATTCTGTTCATATAGACACCTTGTGATTCAGCCGATCTACTTCCTGGTCCTTTAAGTTGCAGAGAATGGGCTCGTTAACTTTATGTACTATTGTTTCTATACTTCGAACCTTCTTGCTGCAGTGTGGTATCTATTAGACTACACCTCTTGGTCCTTTTAAGTTGCAAAGAACGGGTTCCTTAATTTTATGTACTACTATTTCTGTACTTCGAACCTTGTTGCTGCAGAGTAGTATCTGTTAGGCTACAGTTATCTGGAGCCTAGTTTGAAATTTACCCATTTTCAGATGAATCTCTCGTGTTCGTTTATGCCTCTCCGGGAAGAAATTGTACTTGCTACAAATCACGACGGTGCAACTTGTGTGCAGATATCTTGCAAAGTTAACAATGATTTCTCCACATAGGATGATGAGATTTGAAAAACAACTTGTGTGCAGATATCTGCTAATACTTGTACATCATAGGATGATGAGATTTGAAAAACAAAAAGAAAATCAATAGGTAAATGAAAAAAGGACATACATTATTTATACTATGATGTACAAGTATTAGCAGCCGAAGCGTACAATGTAGCTTGGTTACGTATCCAATAGCTTTGTGCATAACATCCCACAAATGCTCATATATTCTGCGACGTAGTCCCAAATCTTCCATCCGTTCTGCAAAGTTTTGAATGATGGATTTCTTCCATTCGATTGAAAGGGAGACTGATGGATGGTTCACAAGAAAGAGTTACTAGACGAAGATGTGTCCCCGTACTGTAACATTTTTATCCGTCAAATTAAATTTTATGCTGATATTGGTAAAAGTAAAATGAAAGGAAAAAGGGAGAACCGACATTAACGGTTCCAAAAGAAAAGAAAAAAAGTACAGTTTTTTTAAATAACTTCTAGTCTATGTAAAATTATAACCTTAACCCAGTAAGACATGACATGAAAATTTCATGATTAGTCTATTTTACCATAAATGTAAGAGAACTAATTTCTCTTGGAAAATTAGGTCCCTTAGGAACTTTTACAATTAAGTTTTAGTACCCACTTTTAAGACCAAAATACTTTTTCTGAAAAAATTATGTTATTTGTGTTCAGCGTTGAATATCTAAATTATGAGGATCAATATTGACCGTAAATATTTTTATGAACTAAAAACCAGAAAAAAATTCTCACACCCACTGAAAGGGGGAACGGGGAGCCTACCTCGATACGCCATACGCGAGTCTTTCACTTGGACGGGAAAACTTACACGCTAATGGGACGCGATAGGTTTTGGCTACATCCGGGAGCTTTAGCATCGCCAACACCAACGCTTGCGGGGGGTTGCGTATGTTTGGCGTCCACATCCTCCGTGCAGTTTGCATTGTCCACCTTGATATCTCCCCACCGCCACCCGTTCGCTCAACGTCGCAGCACCAGACACTCCAAGAGAGCACAAGGTGGGGGCTCCATGCCCCGCCGCTTCCGGCTAATCGGAGGAGGAGAAGATCGCTAGCAAAAGCTCACACCATTCCCAGTCGATCCCCTTCCCTCCCTCCAAGCATGCTTCCGCAGTCCCGGTCGCTCCCCGCTTCCTCTCTGCAACAAGCGCTTCTCCCTTCCTTCTTCGCGTGTACCGGCGTCTCAGGCCTCTCTCCTCCTCGCCGCTTCGGGTTGCGTGGGACGAAATGTTCCCGAGGTGAGCGACGCGCCCCCCTTGTGATGCTTCTGGCTCTTCTACTGCCGGCCCTGGTTCTTCTCCTCCCCTGTCGTCTTCTCTTTGCCAATTTCCGTCTCCGTTTGGGGCATTAGAAATTGTGCATTGCTGGTTTTGCTCATCTAGGGGCATAGGTGAGAAACAACACTGCGAACACCAGAATGTACTAATACAAAGCGGTCATTTCCTTTTCCTTCTTCATCCTATATCTTGGTTTACATTCGGGGCCGATGAATGTGTTAACGAACCGTACCTTTCTTTAGTGATTAGCCTGCGGAGAAAGCTAAGGGAGGCTTTGCGACCATTCAACTACCGAGGCGGGAACCTGTTGTTAGCTCCCCGGGCACTGAACTCCAACGCTGATTCGGTGACAGGAGGGTTCGTGAAGAAGAGGTCTCTCTCTCTCTCTCTCTCTCTCTCTCTCTCTCTCTCTCTCTCTCTCTCTCTCTCTCTCTCTCTCTCTCTCTCTCTCTCTCTCTCTCTCTCTCTCTCTATGAATTGCAAATTTGAGTCATTCTGTCTGGCTATTCTCTGTATGATCTTATTGGATTAATCTTCTTGTCATTGTCGACATTGTAGGAAATTTCAGTTTTTCTCCGTTGTAATCTTTCATATGTACCGAATATCCCCTCCAATTCGGATATTCATATATAATCACTCACTATATCACTATTACAAATTTGTTTGATGGAAAATTTGCATATATACCCCTGAAAGGCATCATATTTGTATGTATACCCCTAAAATTTGCATATTATATCCTATACCCATGTATTCATCATGTACGTCTCTACCATCTACCATCTGATTCCATTCATTGAACACAATCACAATTGTATTAAGAGAGTAAAAAAGACTAACTTGTCCTCCAGGATTGGCTAGATTGGCCCACCACGCTGACCTGGGTTTCTCCTGGGTGGATACAGTATGTCCCCATGATCCCCACCCCCCCCCCCAACACCGTTGGCCCCCTCCCATGCCCCTGCTCTCCCTGCCGCCTCCCTACCCCCGGCTGACGCCGCCTCCACCCCCCCCCCCCTCGTCAGTGGCGGACTAAGGATTTTTTTTTAGTGGGGTTACTCCAACAATTAAGGTGCATTTATAAACTTATTTTGAAATTCCAGTGGGGTCACCCTCTTTAAAAAATCCCCGCCCCCTCCCCCACCCCTCGGTGTTCCCGGCCCCCACCCCCTGATGCTTCCTGCCCCCTCCCCTGATCTGCGGCAGCACGGCAAACCCTGCTGCCCTCTACAACTCTCTCATAAATAGTTTTTTACAACTTCTCCCTCCTCTCTCCGTTCTCACTATCGGACCACAACCCCACTCAGTCAACACTCTCTCCCCCCCCACCCCATTTTGAAGAGGGGTATTTTAATATTTTCACTTCTTTTTAACAGTTATGTTCACATGTTAATAGAATATTCCTGCTGTTTAACATATTGCTAACCACAAGGATATAATTGATGACTTTTTTTATTTCGGGGGTATAGAGTATAATATGAAGATTTCAGGGGTATACATTCGAATATGATAGATTTCACGGGTATACATATAATTTTCCCTTTTTCCGTAAGTATTTTGGGGGGGTGGGGAGTGTATTCATAATGACATGGAGTGTTCTTCTATAAGACTTGATTCCTTCCAAAAGGAAAAAGAGAATTTGAAATTTTGAGGAATTATAAACAAACAACTAGATTGAAGGGCTAATTGGTAAAGATGCTTATAATGATTGAAAACTAAAAATCCCAACCTTTTATGGTTTTGGTGTGTGGTATAAATGTTATGGAAGGTATATAAATCTTTTACATAACAGTAATCAAGATATTCTTCCATTTCACGGATCATAGTCATATCTCATTGATGTGTTGCAGTGTCTGCTACTATGCTTTCTAGTTTAAATCTTAGGAGTACAACTGCATTACTACATGCTTCATTCATAGTTATGAGATCATTATCATAAGATCCCATGTTGATTCATTTGTCCTAAGAAATATAACTTAATGACAAACTGAAGTGTACTTTCATTGAATGTGCCAGAAATGTCGTGGAGCACATTTTTCTGCTGAAATCAAAGTCAGACATATCGGAAGATGAAGAAAGGAACATGCTCGATTATCTATATACATCTCAGTATCAAATGAGGGGAATTCTTGCAATATCTCTCGGTAAAGCTATACCTACCACCTAATAGCCAATATACTGGTAAATTAGCATTCTCAGATGGTTACACCATAAATGTCATAGTGCCAGCAGCTATTTTTCTTGCCTCAACTTATTTTTTTGCAGGGGAAAGTCTTTTTACCTGGGCACCCGCAGCTGGGAAGCAAGTTGTTCTCTTTTTATAGTAATACAAACTAGTGTTTCATCCAGTCTCCTATCCCCTTGTAGACATTTTATGATTGTCATGTTGTCAAATGTCCTTTGCTGGCATTGAGGGTAGTCCCAGAGCTGCATGAGAGAGAATCTGACTTTGTTCATCCTCTTGTTGCATTTACCTTCTCTTCCATTTCCTGAATGCCTACCCTGACAATATACATCATCACCAAAAATTAATTGGCTAGTGTTGGAAACTTTACTTATAACATCGAGTGAGATCACATGCAGCTGAATCCTTGGAGACTTTTTCTTTTAACATACCAAAACAATGAGGGAGTGGTAAGCAAAAACAAGAGGAAACATTGATGGAAGTGTTAGGGAGTATTAGTTTATTCTACAACCAAGTTCTCTCTCTCTCTCTTCTCCTCTTCCTTTCTTATTTTGTCATTGTTCTTTTGCTTATTCGCTGCCATTACTTAATTACATTTTGGTCCTCTTCTTTATTACTCACCTTGCCCCTCCTTTTTTGCTATTCCTCACTGCTGCTTCTTGCATCTCAAATCCTTAACTTGCACATTGTACAGACTATAGACCTCAGTGTCCCTTATGTCTTTGTTTTTCTTCCTAGAGAGCTACTGCTGTATTTCATGCTGTGTGCTTCTTCAGTGAACATAAATTCCATCTGTTGTTTCAATGTAGAAATAAAGTTGTTATTAGAAAATGTCCTTAAAAGTTATATCTCACGCAAAACCCCCCTGCAGTATTTCACCAGTTTTAATTGTTGATGATGAGGAGGTGCTAACACATAAATCATCATATTTGGAATATTAATGATCAAACGGGGATGTTTGCATCTATGATTTTTTAAGGATCATTCTCATGTAGTAGATCATTAGAAGTTAATAGAGGTGACCTAAACCAGGCTGCACGGTGTCCTCTCGCCCAGCCACTGAATCATCTTAGCAGCAAGCCACCACATTCATCATGGTAGATGGCTTGATTAATATATCTTTCTGCTTGGAAGTTTGATGTCTCCCTTGCCTTGTATTTGATAACATGTGGAGGTTTAGAATGCATACAAAATAGAAGGCATCACATTGTCGCTGTATTAGTTCACATCTTGTATACCAACATGTATATTTTCCCGAACCCGTAATATAGATTTTCTGTTGAATTCTCCAGGTCGTATGTGGATACAAATATGGATGGCTTTACCCATGCAGTATTTATGCGCTTCCAGAATAAGGAAGATCTTGAGAATTTTATGGTAACTCCTACTACGCAGGGGTCCTTAAGGAGCATGTAATGCCATACTGCTATGTACGCTCTAACATGTAATCACCACTACACCATTTCTACATTAAATCTCCTGAAACAAATCTTAGATTAAACTTACTTTTCTGTCATGGCTATCACTTGTAACTGGATCACACTTTGACCATTTTAGGATTCAATTTCAGTGGACTATGAATCTGAAGTAGAAGATGACATCCTACCCATCTTTCGAAGGGGAGAGGTTTGTCTAACAATCTTTAGAGTTCTACTTTCTGTTTTTTCTTAATTTTACACAACACTCTGTTGTAACAGTCATATTAGTTTCAAGCTTCATACGACAACATTTTTTTACATATCAATCACTTAAATCTTACCTAATTCCAAATAACTCCTTGTAATCTTGATAATTCCTAATAACCCCCCTCAAATCTCTCTCCATTCTGAAAAAAAGTCCCTATAGTTTGTTTCTGTTAAAGAGATGATCTTTAACTCTAGTTAATCCTAACTCAAATTTGTAATAGACTTATCTACTCCTCTCCCTTTTTCTAGAACCAAAGCCAGGCACCCTCTACTGGGAAGTGTTGCTACCCACTCATGATCTACTAAAGGGAAAGTAGCATCCATTAGGATGAATTGTTGGTGCTAAACTGTGCACGCTAATAGCAGAGGAGAGATGTTCGCAATGACTATCTCAATGAAGCCACAGAACGGGCCCGTCACTTTTCCCTAAGCTGACAACAGCAATGCTGACAACACCCTCCACCACCATCACACCACTGCAGTGTTTCCCCATCAACCGTCTCCCCCCCCCAAACGCACACAACACACTGTGCGAGCCCTTGCCCTCCCCATCCCCCCCCAAGTGATGGGCAGGGCTGCCCCTGCTCCATCTGGCATCAGACAGCACCAGCACACCCCTCCAACCTCCTGCAGATCACCCCCCACACCCTGAGCGCTGGGTAGTGCCGCCCCTGCCCCCTCTGGCATACGACAACACCGAGAAGCCCAGTCCCTCCCCCTGGAGGCCCGGAGCTGATCCTTTCACTGCTCACCT
The DNA here is from genome assembly GCA_014218235.1 of Colocasia esculenta. Taxonomy (NCBI): domain Eukaryota; kingdom Viridiplantae; phylum Streptophyta; class Magnoliopsida; order Alismatales; family Araceae; genus Colocasia; species Colocasia esculenta. The sequence goes on from CM024759.1 coordinate 88,885,066, forward strand.
CCCTGTTGCAGGCTCCTTGCCTGCTGCTTTCCGCTGGTGACTGTTGGAAGTCCATGACCACATGGCGCCCCACAACATCCTTTTCCCTCCCTCCCCCCTCCTCTCTCTCTCTCTCTCTCTCTCTCCCTATGATTCTCTCTCAAATAGATGATTGAGGGTATTTTGCCTTTAAAAATATTTAATACTCGGTTTTAACAGGATATTCCATAAATGGTACTTTTTTTGGATGCCCACTAACTAGAGGGACCTATTTTTGAACTAGATGGCAGGGTGTTATTGGAATTAGGTAAGATTTGGAGGAACTTATACCTGAAAAATACTGTTGACGATGTTCAGAATATTACCTAAACATTCAGTTCAGAAGAAAAGTTATAGATGTTTGTTTATGTATTCTTCAGTTATTGCAGGATTGTTTTCCACTCTTTACTTGGTCATATACATTCTTATTGATACTGGGTAGTATGTGAAGCAATTCTTTCATGTGGCAGGACATTCAACTATGGGGCGAGTTTGTGCTTCTCTTTTCTTTCTCTGAGAATGCTCTTTATGATGCCGTAAAGGATGCTTTGACTACTTTTCAGACTCTAATGTATGAGTTCAACCTCATTGATTTACAGGCAACTCAAGGTATTCCAATGAGCTCAGCTTTCCTAATCTCTAAAATCTTTGGTGCCTCTTTTCTAGTTGGGTGGTGCTTTATCTCTACATTTAGTGAGAAGGTCTGTAGAGTCTACATGAGATTATCAATCAGAAACCACCTAGCTTTTGCTTTCCCTTGGGTGAACATATTCATAGAGGGAAGGGAAAAACGTAATGCATCCAGATGCGATCTGAATCTGGGTCGAATTTGCATCTGATTAGCCAGATGTTCTTCTGAGTTTTTATAGCCAGTGATATAATTGGACATCCATTTATCCATCTGATTAATAATTGGAATGGATGCCCCATTAGCAGAATGCACACCTGCTCCTTTATTATTCGATCAATTTTGTCCTTCATGTTAACCCTTGGATTTCATATTTAGTCTTCTGATTTGGCTTAGTTTACTTGCTTAGATAATTACTTATGGCATGTTTACAACTATTTGAAGTATATATGGTTGAGATATGACATGCTTACAAGTCATAATGCGACATCCACTCTATGTCTACTTGGTTGGCAGCCTTAGAGAAAGCCATAATTCACACATCATTATGCGTACAGTTAGACCGATATTCAACCGCGTGTTTTCAGTTATGATATGTTGCCTTTTAACAATTGAAAGATGAAACTAGTTTTTCATTTTCCTGGTGCGACTAATTTATATTTTCCACAACATTATTCTGATCTTTCTTCAATGTCAGGCGCTAATTTTAATCGTGGGGATGGTGAATACACGCATGGTGCAGTCATACGGTTCCCATCTCGTAAGTGTGTGATTTTAGACACAAATTTTACTTTCAAAGTAACTACAGCCTTATGTGTATATATGTATGGTGTTCTAACTTTTCAAAATGTTGTGTCCACCACCAGAGGAAGCCTTGGAAATGTTCAGAGGATCTGCTGAATACAAGGAATAAGCATGCTTAACCCCAAAATGTGCTTAACCCCCAAATATAAATACAAAAAGCCATATGATCAGAGTGTTTCTCAAGCTCTCACTAAGTTGGGTCATAATTGTGAAATTTCCCGCCTGAATCTTTAACTAACATTGCCCTCCCAAGACGTTTGTGTGCTTATCACGTTGTGTTCTCTCAATGGTAAAATCTCACCTGCTCACCAATTTTTATGCAACTCAAATGCAGACATGGAGGTGGAAATTCCAGCCAATCATAAAGAAAGCTCTTGCAGTACATTTTACAATCGATCCAGTGGGCACTGAGCTAATGTAAGCTGTTCCCTGTATCATATCTTTCTTTGCTTGTTGGTGTAACATATCTTTCCCAAGGCGTTAAGGCAAGGACAATGATTTTCCAAGGAGAATGGAGCAACCTGAATACAAGCATGAGTTTTGGAGTGCAAAGATTTTGTTCTATTTTCTGTCCCCCCCTCTGAATACTGTTGATCTGACGCAAGTGCTTAGAAGACCTAGGAAAGTATGATGGCTCAAAGCCGAAGATGATTCGAAGAACTTGAGAGAAAGACTACATTAGGAACCT